>JAOTRS010000012.1:5586754-5597620 GCA_028565755.1 Dinotopterus cunningtoni | reverse complement strand
TGACGTGTGAAATGTGCTCCAGTTCAAGCTAGTGCTGAATTGGATGTAGGCTCCTGAGTGAAGGTGCTGCTCATGCCATACCTGCTGTGTGCTAAATAAAGTACTCCCAGCCATTGCATTGGGCAGCAAATAAGCTCACTCGTCTCTCCAGCATTCTTCCCGGCGTAAAAACGCTACAATATGTTTTATTATAGACTATACTACTGTATACTATACAATACTAAATTGTAACTACTTTAACAAATCTATAATTTATTACAAGATTAACCAGTTTTGATTCACAGAGGCCTAAGTCAATATGTCTTAATTGAAATGTATTTTTGAGGGGTGAGTCAAGTGTGTCCATTAACGCAATTAACACCTGGCTTAATTGATCCAGGTGGAAATGGACAGTCGAGAAAGAACATGCTTGGAATTTTCATGTATCATCAATATGTCTGGTAGTCGAACCATCACTTAGCGGCATCAGCTTGAATGCACAGATCACCTTTTCCAGCTGTACAGTAATGGTCACGGCGTGTGTGAACAAGGCTTTCGTTTCTGTACCCCTACCTTTGCCGGAGGGGAGAAAGCAATCCATGTCGACGCTGCTGCGCGAGTGCGAGACCGACAGCGTGCTGCTGGGTACGAGTCCCTCCTGAGGGGGCGAGCGCTCTGTGATGCGCACCAAACACCAGCCAGGTCGATCGCTCGAGCGCTCCAACACCTCCACCGTCTGTCCTGAGTGCACACTCAGCTCACACGCCGAACACGCAACGAAGTCCTGCAGCACCACCGTGTGTTCACAGCCGCCCGAGAGCTACAGCAGGTAAAGGGGGGAGAAAGATGCAAAATAATTCATTCATTCACACACACGATTTGTTTAAGAGCAGAAAATTTTAATAGAAAACCGAATGAAGAGTTCCTTGAAATAAAAATAAGAAAGAAATCCAGTCTGGTTGAGACAACATTGGAAACCGTCAACAAAATAACCAAACCTTTAATGTAAAATAAATTCATTTCACTATGAAAATCCTTTCAGTATGGACATTATTTAAATATGGACAGTAATATTTTGCAAAACTATTGAAACACTGGAGAGATTTTATTGAAATTTTTATGCCTCAGTGACAAATGTTAACATAATTATAATATATATCATAATATATAACATTAAATATACTTTGATAACCGTGAACAGTGACCGCAAAATCAGTGACGATGCTTCATGAAAAAATAAATCAACTCAACAAGCAGGAAGATGTGAGGACAAAGACCATCAGTGTGTACAGTATGCGTGTGTCTGTGTGTGTCTCTGTGTGTGTGTGCTTTGGGGGGTTAGGGGGCATATGACTCACCCAAATCAAGTCATTAACCCTACTGGAGAGAAGCAGGGGTTGTGTGTTCACAGCGTGACTCACACACACTGCACACATGATCTCAACAGGGGATGATGTTTAATTGCGCACACACTCGCTACATGAATCACTCAGTGAGGAAAGTGAACAAGGAAGCGCTCGGTTTTTACAGCTGCGATTATTTCACCCCCTATAGCCAACTCTGCCCTGACTTCTTTTTTCCTGCCCATCCCTAAAGCTGACCTTTGACCCCTGCTCCGGGACGTTGGCACTGTATTAAAGCCCTGGGTCATCTCGGAGTTTTGGGAGCTGTAACTGATCCGACTGAGGTTTAGTGGTCAGTTCTTTGTTCTTTGATTCGCATCAGCATGAGTACGAGATGAGAGGACGTCAGTGACCCAGATCGGACACACGCGGCTTCACGGCTTGCGCAACAATATTTATATTTGCTAACTGTATTTTAATCTGGAGATTTAAATCACTTCAAGACATACTTGAAGAAATAAAAGGGAAAATAAAGTATCAGAGCAAAATATGAATAAATGAATTATTTAGGGATGTATTGGTGTATTGGAATGTTAGTATCTGTAACTCTATCTGTTTTAGTGTTTGGAGAAAAGTTTTGTTTAATGAACTACTGTGAGCTTGGAAACCTTAGACTGCATAAAGAAACTGGACAAACCCTGAGTGACGTCGCTCATTGGTTTTTCTGAAAAGTGGTTTTGAAGGTCAACTCTGGTCGTCGCCATCTTGGCAGGAGCTGACTCAGCTTAAATCCTGGTTAATCCATAAATGTGCAAACGGGTAGATCGAACAGAGACTGGCTGTTGGTTAGAACATGCCTACTTCACTAAAATATTAAATTCAATTTCAATTTTATTTATATAGCAAATATGGAAATGTGTATGAATCAAAATGAACAGATTGTACTTACTAAAGTGGCTTAATGTTAATTTGGATAGTTTGCATTTAGTTGAACTTCATTTCTACATTTCTTCAGGTAAGTTGAACTACAACGATTTTGGTTATCTGGTTAACTACTCGCTCAAATCAGCCACACGTCAATGTGTGTAATTATGGATAATTTTATGGCTTAATATAATTTTAACATGTTTATTTCTGTTGTAAAGTTGCACATTTTAACATGAGCTATTGGGATTGACTCACTTTTGGAGCCAGCTCCTAGTGGTCAGTTGAGGAACTGCATGTTTTGGCATTTGCATTTTGGACTCATTTTTCAGAACCGGAGGTTAAAGAAAACCCTCATCATAGAAATGTCCACAAGGAGTGTGAATTCTAGCTCTCACAGTTCCTCAAACTCAGCTGCATAATTGGAAACATTTGTGTAGATTTATGCATGACTATTTTTTGCTGTTGTTTGTTTGTAATCGCTTGCAATATTTTCTAACAAATTTACATGGCTCTATTTCTCATATTCTGCGTAATAAACTAGTAGACTTAATTAAATCTTGGAACCCTGACCAAGCACTACTAAGAATGAATAAATAGACGCTGCCTTCACTGGAGGGACTCACACTCATGTTGACAAGTGTTTATGCGGAGACTGCTTGCTCACATGACAGTAAAAACCTTCCATTCATGTAAGTTCTCCACAAAGAAAGGAAATAGCATGTCTTCTGTATTTACATTTGTCTACCTAAGTTTGTGTGCCTACAACATAACTTCAATATGAATGCTATAAGAATCCCTCAAAACATGTCAGAGTAAGAATAAAAACGAAAGCATAGGAAGAAATTATGATCATAATGACGATGATAACAGGGAGGAAGATGAAAATTAAGAGGGGGAGGAGGAGGAGGGAAAATGAGGAACACCCTCCTCAGGGGAGCATGCCGTGCTTCCCATTCTGATAGTCCACATCTGGCGAGGAATCCCCACCATATGGAACATGTGACCTCCACATGGAGGGAATTCTCCGAAGATTTACAATAAAAAATCATTCAAATTAACCAGTTAAAAATTAATTCAAATTAATCATCAAATTAACCAGAGACACTCATAATTCACAATTGGTTCACTTGATATTGTTAGTATTGCTCAGGTTCATATTCTACCCCAGATTCCTATAAGAGCAATCCACAGCTCTTGGTTTTAGTGCACACCTGTAAGCATTGTGCTTTTTATCCTTCTTATGTAACATTTTGTTTGTATTAGGTGAACTGATCAGATTGGACGTTCCAGGCTCTTGGAACAAATCTTGCTGGACAAACAATCTGCTTTGCACTGAGACGGCCACTCCCTCCTGAGCAGCAGCAGGAACAGACTCCAAGAGTGAGCTCATGCTTAGTGCAACTCACAACACTAAAAGGTTTAACGGATTTTTGCTCTCTAAACTGCCAGCCACATCGTCTGCCCTATTAAGCATCTTCGTGAACAAAGATGATGGACTAAATGTTTTGTCACCAGCTAGACTCTGAACATCTGTACGTCCCTTAATTTGTGCTTCCATCCATCTAGAGACCTCTGTAGTCCAACTAGTGACTGCGGAAGCCCATTGTATTTATTCCCAGGACCTCCGGTCAATTTGTACTTTAATTCATTATAGTTAATGTAATTAATGTAAATAATTAATAATCTAATTGACCACCAAGAAGCATATATTATATGTACTGTACATGTTTAATTTGTTTAAGAAGCGCTTGAGGCTGTGAGGTTACAACGTGTCACTACAGTGTTATGTTATAATGTGTTTTCACCCACCCACCCACACACACACACACACACATACTGTACTCAGAGGGATGGAAATAAGGCCTCCTCCCTAAAAACACACAGAAGCCATATCATTTTTTACCCCCTAATCCTCCGAGTACACATCTTACTTTATTTAATCCGTAACAACAGATTAAACAAGATCCAATATTTCTGTAATCTATCCTACAGACCCATTCCATGAAGAATAAACTAATTATGTTAATTAAATTCTAAGAATAATCATAAATCACAAAAACTGCTTTAAAAGTTGACCAGGCTGATTCACTTTAAAGATAATAAAGAATTATTATTTTTTAAATAATTAAATAAAAGTTAAAACAAAGTTACTTACAGGTCTCGCTCCCTTGGGCTGAGTGAAGCATCTCCACTTTGGCATGACACTGCCAGTGGGTTTCATCCAAACTACCCAGCCTAAAACCCAAAAACCTAAAGCCCGCAAAATATCCCTGACTCTGATTGGCTGTCTGTCTAGACTAAAAAAAGTCTAGTCGTGCCCCCTTACATGAACTTCGCTGTGTATTATAAGGAGCTTCTGATGTGCTGGCTTAACTAAACATCGACTGAATGAGATCTAAAACGGAGTGCAGTCCTGTCTAAGGAAGGGAGGGAGAGAGAGAGAGAGAGAGAGAGAGAGAGAGAGAGAGAGAGAGAGAGATGGCTTGATTACATGTAGAGAGCCTGAAGTCAAACAGCACATGTGGGTGTGTATGGTCTGCTTTTAATACTGTTCATGTGACCACAGTGGTTACACTGACTAAGACTAATATACTTACACTAAATTAACAGAAACCTAGTGGCAATTAACAAAATGAACAAAATCCAAAGAATCCTTGAGGAGAATGGAATTGGTAAACAGTCGTACTTGTGGGTGGGGCTAACAATTCTCGCAACGTATGTCATCTATTCTGTATAAAGGGTCATGGGAACCTGGAGCCTATCCCAGGAGACTTGCATGAGGCGGGGTACAAACTGGACAGGGTGCCAATCCATCGCAGGGAACACACACACACACACACACACACACACACTCTTACACACTGAGCAATTTGGAAACGTCAACTAGCTTAATCTGCATGTCTTTGTACTGTGGGAGGAAACCGGAGCACATGGAGAAAACCCACCAAGCACGGGGAGAACATGCAAACTCCATGCACACAGACCCCGAGGTGGAAATCGAACCCAAGGTCCAAAGCAGCAGTGCTAACCACTAAGCCACTGTGCCACTACATACATATAAAAATATAAATGATTCAGGTTTTAAATTCATCACTGACATCCTTAATATGTTAATTTTTCTGTCATTTTTCTCCTATTTTTGTTTTTTTTTCTTGTAATTAAACTCTCAAGTTTCACTTGCCGATCCATACATTCTTTTTCCAGACTATTTCGCTTAGCTTTATAGGATCTACTAAATAATTCATAGCATTCATTAATTTTAATTCATGAAAATATGCTTTAGGCTGAATCTGGGGGTTTACGGAGTTAAAAATCCTTTCACATCACCAATTTTGCTACAACCGAAAACCAACTGGCGAATGATATAAAAAGACAAATTCTTGTAAATGTAAATTCATTCATTTATTACAGTGACTACAGTGCCACAATAACGACATAGTGGCTCTTAGCTGTCGTCACTAAGGATGTTCCAGCGTAATAAAAATAAACTCGACCTACCAACCTGAAATTATGTTGCTTCCTGTTTGGGCTGGTCCTTGTTTTTTTTTTAGTTTTTTTATGCGAAATCTTTGCTGCAGAGAGATTCACAGTGACACGGCTGTCCAAGAAAACGCTTAGCCAAATGTCTGGAAAAATATGTTGGAGTATTTTATTCCTAGTGCTGCACTGTGGTGTCCAGTGTAGACGCCCACACACACGCAGCAAAACCCCAAAGCCATAATGTCATCTGTGCTCAAGAGGATACGTACTGTAGCATTGCTGTAAGGCAAGTTGAAAAGCAGGACAGGAAAAAAGGACAAAGTCCGAAAATGACCCATATGAATAGCAGGGAAAAAGTTCAGTGGATCGCATCTAATGTGCATATTTATTACATGGTCATGATCACTGGTTTGTCACAGCCTATTACATGAATAAAGAAAATTTTATGACGATCAGTGATTGGATTTTTACGGCTGATTGGGGATCAGTTATTAGGAAAAAGGATGATCAGGTATTAATTATTAGAGACAATGGTGATCAGGGTTTGGCTGGTGGCCTAGTGGTGGTTGGGATGAGTTGTTACACACAATGGTGATCAGTGACAGGTTGTTAGAGATAATGGTTATTAGGAATGACCTGTTAGAGACAATAGTGATCAGTGGTTGGTTCTTATAGATGGTCATGATTGGGTATTAGTTGTTAGGGAAAATAAAGATTAGTGATTATCAGAGACAATGGTGATCAATGACTGGTTGTTATGGACAACGGTGTCCATAATCGGTTGTTAAAGACAATGGTGTTCAGGTACTGGTTGTTATGGATAGTGGTGATTAGTGATTGATTTTTAGAGACAATGGGGTTCAGTGATTGGTTGTTAAGGACAATGGCGATCAGTGATTGATTGCTAGGGCAATTGATGTTCAATGATAAGTTGTTAGGGATAGTGGTGATTGGGGATAACTTGTTAGAGACAATAGTGATTTGTGATTGGTTGTTACGGGTGATGGTGATTAGTTATTGGTTGTTAAGGAAAATGATAATCAGTAATTGTTAGACACAATGATCAGAGATTGGTTGTTAGAGACAATGTTGTCCATAACTGGTTGTTAAGGACAATGATGTTCAGTGATTAATAGTTAAGAATAATGGTGATCAGTGATTGGTTGTTCAGGTTTTTTCTGTGTTTGATTGCAGCAATATTAATGAAGAGTGGTTAGTCATTGAAAACAATGGTACAGTGGAACCTTGGATTATAAGCATAATTCGTATTCCATCATATTCCAAAACATTAGTAAACCAAATTTAATTTTCCCATTAGAAATAATGGAAACTCAAATTATTCGTCCCACAGCCCAAAAAAATAAATACATAAAAATAATTAACACAAAATATAAAGTAAAAATAAAAACAAATTAACCTGCACTTTACCTTTTAAAAAAAAGTAAAAATAAATCCAGACAGATAAGTGTTTCCATTTGTGCGTGTGTGTCCAATAACGCGCGCACACAGAGCATGCTGAGCCTTGAGCAGAGAGAGAAAATGGATCTTTAACCTCTCTAATGAGACTTGCTTTTGCTTTACACACGCGCTGTACACACACGCATACAAACACAAAATAAAATATGTTTTTTTACGCACACACACGTGGTCACAGTGTTATAGTAAACAGAACACGTGTGCACGAATGTTGATTATACCAGTAAGAGACGCGCACTAAGACTGTTTGTTTTCCGAGTCAGAATTTATTAAAAATCTTTGCTCGTCTTGCGGTACACTCGCGAACAGCGCTACTAGCAATCTGAGGTTTCACTGTAAATTATTATTCATTACTAGGACCAATGGTAAGCAGGAATTAGTCATCGGTAACAATACGGATTGGCTATAGGAACATTAGTGAAGAGTGTTTGGAAATTTGAAATTTAAGAGGCAGAAAATTAAGATGAATTAAGCTGATTTTGTGACACAGTTAAAATTAGTTGTCACATTCCGTACCTTTGTAAAAAAAAAAGCACATTGCTATTTGCTACATTACACTTTAAAATATTAGTAACGGAATATTGAGTTAACATAAATCTCCTTAGTAGCAGGAATAATATCTTTACTGGCACTTTAGTTACACTTGGTGATACTTCTGGCAGAGTGAAAGCGCACCACTGTACTTATCTCAGATCAGACAGAGTTTTTTGACAGGAGCACACAGTGAAGAAACACGGCTGAGTCACTGAGGTTGAGTGGGACGAAGCAGCAGAAGTGAAAAAAAATAGACTTGAGGAAAGCTGGAAGCCAAAGTGTGATTCATGCTACATGCAAAAATAATACTTTATTTTTTACACTTTTGGGGACAAAAACGCCAGTGTTCTTGAGTATGCCGACCATAACCCCAATTACATAAACCACTAAATATATATTATGACAAAAAAGGGATATGTTTGTGTGCTATTTTAACACTGTACGGGAAACAAGAGAAAAGAAATAGTGGGGTGTCTTTGTGAACTGTGCAATTTAAGAATTTACTAGTTGAAAAATGTATTATTTGAAAGTGTGGATTAAAGACACACCCTAACATTGTCTATTCATCTATGCTGCCAAACCAAAATCTTTGTCTCTCACACACACACATACGCATAACTATATATCACTCACGCATTCAAGTCCATTAGTACCATATTGGGAGAAAAGAAAGTGACACAGAATCACACAGTCACATGTGCACCCTTCCTCTCTTGCTCTATACACACATCATGGATGACCTTTATCGCCACCCAGTTTAATCTTGCTTACTTAAACACTGTCCCTTTTCCTTTAATTCAACAGAAGGCCCTAAATATTAACACTAATGCGCTTCTTGAGCCATAATGAATCACAATTCTAATGATCTCTACACAGAGTTAATCATGTGCTGGGTTATTATTAGAATACTATTTTCGATTCAGATTTCACACTTTTTCCTTTCTCTATGGAAACTTTGGTGACAAGTTGTGTCCCCACCTAGCAGAGCTAAAGTAATCAGAGGTTGCTACTGCATATTACTGTATTACCGCTAACGACTCTGTTAATGTACTTAAGTATTTAATTTTTCATGCACTATATATATGTACTTTACTTGAGTATTTTCTCATCAGAATTTTTACTTCTACTCACTACATTTTGTGATGAAAAACCTGTACTTTTACTTGTTTTATTTTGTATTGAGCCTCAATGCACTGTGTTGATTTTCTAATCTGAACCTAAGCGTTTACAAATGAGCTACAACCCACGTAGTATGGACAGGAACATACTGATCGTATACTCATACAGAAATGACTGGCAGGTCATGATGAAAGTGCGTATTGGTTAGCGCACCAAAGTGATTAACGGTTACCTGGGCAACGGATTCCACCCACTCAGTGTCTGGGCTGAGGATTTTTCTGGTTCCTTTCTCAAGCGTCTCATACCGGTGGACTCGTTAAACTGAGATTAGAAGTGATCTAGCTAACTAGCGAACATATAGTACTGATTAAAAGAGTTGTGAACTCTTAAGCGTTGTGGTTTGTGTTACATGCCAATAACAATGTCATTATCAGTGTTTTAGAACAAGCTTATAATTATGAAATTATGTCATGTCCTTTAACCCTAATGTATTCTGCAAGCTTATAGTATGTATATAGTATATAGTATAGTGCATACATTATACAGAGCAGCAATGGTAGAAACAAGCTAGCTAAGCTACCGAGGTAATAAAAGAGGCTAATAATAAATGCTATTCATTAAATTAATGTCCTGTCACTATCAATCTCCACTAGACTTCTACATACATGTCAACAGCATCAACTTGAATTGTGTTTAAAATAAAAAAAAGGTTTAGAATGGCTCCCGGACAAACGCGCAACTTAGCCGGCGCTCGTTTTGGTTCAGTACGTTTGTGCGTATGCTGAAAGCACTTCACATGCCGATGCAAATTTCTCGCAAAATTTCAATTCATAAGGTGAAAATTCATAAGGGGGGGCATTCGTATACCGAGGTTCCACTGTATTTTACATACTGTTTATCAATAACTCGGCCAGATAGATATCCAGAAAAATCAGTTACTTTGTCGAGTACTTGTACTCTTGTAATTAATGTATATTTTAGAGCACATACTTAATACATAGTACTTTTACACTTTTACTTGTGCTTGTAGTGAAGTACATTTTTATGCAAGTACTTTTACTTGTGTATAAATTTTGTATACTTTCGACACCTCTGAATATGAATTTGGATGACTTTCGACATAGTGATAGAGCAGCATGAAGCCATGTTTGATTCAGCGAGTAAAGTCAGTGGTCATATTCAGAGGTAGCTGCGTTAGAGAAACATTTAGGAACAAGGTGAAAAAAAGCATGTCAAAGCATCAGCTAATTTTAGGAGCGAGGTGTCAGTCAGCTTTCATTATTGGAGAAATAATCATCGGAGGAACCATAGCTGTAAACACGTAAGCCAGGGACTCTAATAATAATCATCGAATAATCAATAATTAGGGCACGAGTCGCCCGGTCATGAACTAAGAGTGCTAATGATGTGTCAATATTGAATGTCTCTTCGTAAAACACAGCGATTAGAGCAACCCGGTGAATACTTATGCTGCTGATGTTTTAATTCACACTAAACTAATGAATGTGGAGCATTATGGGGATTAATTTCACACCCTGGTTAAGGTGCTGTCTCTCACCACATTAAATATTTCAACAACAGCATTAGTCATGATATACAGTTACAGTACATAGACTTAGACCAAAAGTGTTTAATCTTCTGAGCTCCCAAGCAGTTTGTATAATATATATTTATCTGCCTATAAAGAACAGGTTTCTGCTTAAACATTTATAATAACCGCACTCGCTAACACAGTCTCAAAAAAACAGCTCACTTCAGGAAGACCTGGCATCCTACCTTGTCACTGTCCACTGTGTTTTGGGAGGTGCGGGATGCAATGGAGATTGTGTCCGGCTGGCTGCTGGCATCACCCTGACTGTCTGCGTCTTCAGTGGTTTCCCTGAATAATGATACGTTAAACACAAATAAGATAAATTTTATCATGTATACATATTACTGACGGATTTACATGCTAGTTTTACTGTGGTAGTCATGTTTTTTTCTCCTATATCTACAGTATATACAGTAT
>JAOTRS010000012.1:5565545-5580741 GCA_028565755.1 Dinotopterus cunningtoni | reverse complement strand
AAGTTCTCTTTATTTAATTAGTGCTTGTTCATTAATTAGTTTTAGTCTATGTCTCTGTGATGTAGCTAGTACTATACAAAGTAGAAACAACAACGCAATTAAACATTCTGTCTGAATTACTGTCAAAGCTGCTTTTATAATAGAAAACTAATCAACAACTTCTGACCAACTGGAATCAAAAACTCAGAATTCCTAGACTATCAAAGTATATTAGACAGAACAACATGTGTGATATGATGTCTTACCCAAGTAACGAAACAATGCCCAACATCCTCCGGAAGCTGCTCATAGTTCTCCAGCTCTTTCAGAAAAATGCTACAAAAAACAGTCGTAAATTATTTTAAGCAAAATCTAATAAAATTAATAACAGCAAAAGACTTTACAAGCTATTAACTGCAGATATGTAAATATAGGGTATGTAATGTACTTGTTATGGAAATCGTAGATCTCCTGAATGTTCCCGAAGATGACATGCTCCTTGTTGGCGATTCCCTGTGGGATCTCGTCCATGCCACTCGTCATCTCCCACAAGAATGTCTTTTAAAAACAAGAAAGACACAAGAAGTCTGTTTGAAGTGTTAATTAACAAAATCAGGAGCTAAAATCTTACATTTGTGGTAAGTAGAGGAGAAAAAACATGTTATACGCAATGCTATTAGAGGAAAATAATCAGTATCAGAGTTTGCTTGATGGTTCTTGATGTAAAGTTGAGTTTCACGCCAATGTTATTACCTTATCTTAAACCAGAGCAATTTGACAGCACTAAGAGGTTTTTATTTATTAAAAAACTATACATCACCCTCTTCCCCTCTCCCNNNNGAAAATACACTGCTATAATTTAGTTCCTGTTCCATTACCGGCTTTTTTCTTGAACAAAGTGCTGACACTGGAGACTTGTTCCAAAAATGATAAATTCTCTTTACAGACAGCTACAAATCTGTTTAGGAGGTGTATCTGCCATACAAGTCCCTGTGCATTAGTTGCTACAGAATGTGCTTTACTGTAAACTTATGACCTGCATTGGAGCCAAAACTACTGAGCTGCTGTCCATCACCATCGGACCAATCAGAATCGAGAATTCAACAGTGCTATTTGTTGATGTAAAATGCATTCAATTAAACAAAACAAAGTTAGAAATCAATATTTTTTTTTATGTTTTGCAATAAAAGGATTAAAACACACCTCGAGACACTCCTGCAGATCTCTGACGTACGCTCTCTCAGTCTGCAGCAGCTCTGCCATAATGTACCTGCAGCAGAGAATAAATATTACCGAGTTCCATAAAACACAGTCTGTACTTTTAAATATTGATCAGAGAAAAAGTTTTCCTCAGGAACTAGTTGCCAAGCAATATGTAATAACAAGCTGGACTGTCTTGGTATGGATTCAGAAGAAATAAAAAACTAGACGACTGCATTTAATGCTTTCGTTCTTTTTGCTCTCTCACTCTTTCTTCCTGGCTGATTTTTTCTTCTCTTCGTTGACTTCTTGGTTAGGGTCGTTAAGGTTGACCTCTGGGTCGGTGTGGGTCAGGCTGGCGGGGATGATGTCCAATTCCAGGTCTTTATAGTCCTGTTACAGACAAGGCAGTGCCTTATTAATGTAATAAAACCAACATAACAAGGACAAATCAAAAGAAAAGAAGAAACCCTGAGATTTAAAATTCTTGACAGTGAGTAAAAAGTGAAGAAAGATGGTATAATAGAGTGGTTCAGGTCTAAGTGACTTACCCTTGCAGAAATCATGATAAGAACTACTAAAGTAGCAATCTGGCATTAGTGATCAATAGATGTAGCAATGGAAATGTTATTTTGTAAATTTGATGCCTGACATTGGATCAAAGCTGATTTAGTAGAATGGCTGAGATTGACCAAAAATTGATCCAATGGAATGGTTGACATTGGCCCAACATTGAGGTAAGGAAAATGGCTGACATTGGCCTAACATTGGTCCAATGGTATGGCTGACGTTGGCCCAACACTGATCCAATGGAATGGCTGAGATTGACCCAACATGGGTCCAGTGGAATGGCTGTCACTGATCTAAAATAATGGCTGACTATGGCCTGACAATGGGTGCTAATGTATGCCCATCTTGGCCCTCTGACATTGGGTGCTTACTCTGGCAGGGTTATTAGAAAACGTCTCTGTCAACACTGGACAATTATTCAGTAGGAATCTTGTAAAAGTGATTTTTTGCCTACATTTGCCTTATATTGTACTGTACAGGAAGAGCCAACATATCAACCCATTAGTAAAACTAATTGTATGTACCACATTTATCCAGAAAGTCCCTAGATGAAGATGAGCTCCTCACCTCAGAACATAACCCCAGTGCTCGGTCCAGACTAGAGCGGTACTGGCCCATGCGTTGAGAGAAGTCCCGGTAGCGTCTGTCCACAGTGGATACCCACCGCTTCAGCTCAGCCACATGGACGTGTCCCTTCTCCACCAGGCTGCCAGCAAGCTGGATCAACAACTTCACCTTCTCCTGGGTTTGCTGGAGGTGACATAAGACTCTGCTTAGAGAACTAATTAAAATAGTCTAAACAGCTTTACACCATAAAAAACATAAACTACATTTTTTGTTTCTTTGGCATACAATCAGTTTTACTTTAAAATCCTGATATACCTTTGCAGAGACACGAAATTCCTCATATTCCTTGAGAAGTCCCTGAGTTTTCTCTGTGGTTTCACCTGGAGATGTGTGTGTCAACAAATACTGCTCACCAGTCTCCTGCAACCAGTCCAGTGCCTGAGATGATAAAAGGGAGAGAAAAATAATAAAAAGTAAGTTCACTTCATCACACAATCTTTTCCACTGAACACACACAATTAACACCATAGACATTGTTTAGGTCAGCAGAAATCCCTGCCTCACCTGCCTGACGTGGCGTTCAAACAGCACATATTGCTGACACTGGTCCAAGCGTTTCTTCTTCTGCGTCCAGAAATGCAGGACACGATTCTCTCTCTGGAGCAGCTCGCTCAGAATTGCTATCACGCGCACATACACACAGACATATAATATGCACATTTGGTGTATAAATACACCAAAAAACATGCACATACTCTATGAAAGCATGCCTATTGAAACACTATGTGCGAGGAAGCTTTGGTGACTGACCTTTGACCTGTGTCTCGGGTGCTCGGTTGTGACTGGTGACCCCTGACATGCTCACGTTATTGCGGTGGATGTACTTCAGAAAGACCTCAGCATTCCGGCGGGCTAGAGTGCAGGCCTGGACACAAACCCACACACAACTGTCTGACAGATATAAAGTGAACATCACAGGTCTGTTGAAGGTCGAATTTGATGTAGCGCAACTTTTCTGTGCAGAACCACATCTTTAATTCTATCCAGAGTGTAGAGCAAATGCAAGTGTTTGAAACAAGGGATCTTTTTTTGAACCCCATTTTAAGCGCACATTGGTCTTGCCATTGGACAACGTTCAAGTCAGAGCACCTTACGGAACAATAAATCCAACACAGCTGTCAATGAGGTTATAAGTTAGAGAGCTAAGTAGTGAGGAGATGCCCTTTGCAGTTTGGTACCTCCAGCCTTTCCTCTCTCTCTTTCCCTCTTCCTGTCTCTCTGCCGAGCTATACTGTACATGTTGCTCCTGAGCTGCCAGTGATCCAGACCCCCCCTGCCATCTGGACCTGTCTGATTCAACCTGGTGTCCCGCTTCTGGTTGGAGATCTTGTCGCATGGATGCCCCGTGTGGTCTGCTTGGGATGTGTGTGGTGACTGGGAACGGTTCCACGCTCAGTCTCCTAACACACAGTATGACTGCAGATCAATCCCTGCTATCCGTTATCACCCAAATGAGGATGGGTTCCCTGTTGAGTCTGGTTCCTCTTAACGTTTCTTCCTATTACCATCTCAGGGAGTTTTTCCTTGCCACTGTCCTAGGCTTGCTCATCAGGGAAAATCTTATCATTTTGGGAATTCATACACATTCACACTTTACACAAACTTAAATAATTCATTTGATTGTGTAAAGCTGCTTTGCAACAATGTCAACTCAACTTAAGAATTGAATTGAATGCCTCATAGTGGCGCAGTGGTAAAGTGCTCGCCCTATCATCCGGAGATCGCAAATTCAATTCCCAGGTGATGCTGGAAATTCTCGCAGCCGGAGGTCTAGAGAGAGTCCTCTGAGTGTGTTACGCCGCCCCCAACGGTGCGTGAGCGAGCAGTTCGAAAAGATGTGGTCGGCTGCCGTCACGTTGTCATGTTCTTGGTAGAGTAAGCGGACGCAAACTACGGGTTCGGCTGGCTTAAATAGAGACACACAGGGGAGAGACACAGGTGAACGTAATTTGTGATTGGGAGACATACCAACGTAGACACACTAGGGGGAGACAAAGCGACGGCTCAGTAGTCCGGAGAACCAGATCTTATTCCCCAGGACTGTGGTGGTACAGGTGTGACACACGTGGTTCGGAGGAAAGTCTTCGGCCCTCCTGACTGAGTGGTAATAGTAGCCTTGTGAATGTAAATTAGGGAGAAAATCTGGATAAAACCCCCCCCCCCCCAAATTTTTTTTTTTCTTGAATTGAATAGCAGATACAGCGTCACAGGTGTTTCAAAATGGCAGCCGACTGGCGTCATACAAACATAATATATGTGAAGCGCATATAGAACGCAAAAGTTTCAAACTTTTTTCAAACTTATAGAATCAGCTATAACCCAAAAACATTTATATTTGTACATTATTCTAACAACTGCTAGGAGCACTAAATTGATAAGTGGTCCATTCGCACCACCTACAGTAGCTAACTTTCCCCATTACACAACATCTATCCAATCGTTCATGTGGCGTAAACACAAGCTTCCGTTGAGACACGAGAAGCCAGGCATCTTTATTTTTTTAAACTACTGATCATGTATCACAGGGCAGCCTAACACGCTCAGAGAAAAGCGAGGAAGCTATCTGCTCTCTTCTGCATACAGGAGCTCACGGATGCTTGTGATTGGCTGCGGTCGTTAGGACTGACTTGGGCAAAATCCCAGACAACTTTGATGATATTTATGATCAGAAGCAAAATAGGAATCTCGTCTCTTACTTTTGTTCTACAGATCCACAAATTAATTTGGAATCTCTATATAGCGTCCCTGAATACATCGGTCCTAAAATCCCAGAATCGCCGACATGACATCTCTGGTCGTTATGGAAACGTGCCAGACAGGGATGTGTCAGAGCTGACCTGTCCTCTTGTGGATATTACTTTTATCACTCCATGTACAAATATGGGAAAAACCGGGACTTTTGATTGCGAAGTATAACAGAACCTGTTTTTTAAAAAGAACTAAAAAAATAAAATTTAAATCTAATGTTTAACAAAAGCATAGACAAAGCTTCAGCTGTTTTGTGTTTAAACTCTGCAGAAGACTAAAACTTTTTTAAATGAACTCATTTAAATGTAGCATTTATGTAGAGGTGTTTCCAGGCTCCTAGCCAAACTAGGACAGGTATATCAGGACAGATGCAGTGTATTTGTGTATGTTCATGAGAGTGTGAGTGTGGGTAAACACATCATTAATGTGTGTGAGTGTGTGTTTAACCTTGAGAAAGGCTTCTTTTTGTTCTAGGTGCTTGCTGATGAGAGGAGCCACGTGATCTGTGTCTGACGTCGAGCCGAATTTGTCGTGCGCTCCACACCAGTCCTCCTCCCTCCTGTACTCCTGCTCCAGACTCTCCAGCACGTTACACACCTGAGTGGGACACACACACACACACACACACACACACACACACACACACCATTATACTTAAAGGGATGCTTAATACAGTTCTAAATTTGCACAATGTAAATTATTAAGATCTAATCTAAGTATTTTTCTAAGCTTGTTAAGAAAGAGTCTGCACCCCTGTGACACACTCGCTCCTCCGCACTCCTTTACACCGCACCTGCTCGGAGGTCTTATAGAAGGCCACTGAGGCGTTGACCAGCTTGAGTCTATCCTCCATTTTCAGCATGAGGGTCTGCCAGTGGAGCGCTACCGTCTCGGCGCAGGCTCGAACAGCGTCCGGGTCGTAGTGGCCGGCCTGCAGCATCATCTCAGCTCTCTGCTGGAGCTGCAGAGCGCTCTGATGTGTCCGCTGCAGCGAATCTGCATGGAGGAGAGACTGGAGGCAGAAACAATCAGCTTAGTTTACATTATTAAACCCATCTGTAAGACATACAACTGATCGGTTGCTTTTTCCTCCAAGTTTCATCCCAAAACTCAGGGTGAAGTCTGTTTTGGTTGCGTTTATACAGTATGAGTTAAGTTTGCGGGGCGGCACCTCCAGGATCCAGGTTCGATTCCCGCCTCGAGGTCTGTGTGCATGGACTTTGCATGTTCTCTCCATGCTTGGTGGGATTTTCCCAGTTTCCTTTAACATGCAGATTAGACTAATTGGTGCCCCCAAATTGCCCATGGTGTGTAAATAAGTGTGTGCATGTGTGTGTGCCCTGCAATGGATTGGCACCCCCGTCCAGAATGTACCCCGCCTCATGCCCCATGTCTCCTGTGAGCTCCAGGCCCCCTGCGACCCTGTATACAGGATAAAGTGGTATAGACGCTGAGTGTGTGAGCGAGTGTTTTTTGCATGTGGGTGGTAAAACGTTGGTGTTCCTCTATCATCCTACAAGTGGTGCACTTTAAAATGCACAGCACAGCGATAGTCTGAAATAAAAATGTAATCAGGATATTCATACTATAAAATAGTGATGCTAATAAAATCGCAATACAAATCCAGGTATCGTGATAATATCGTAGACGGAGATCACAGTTAACATTCTGCTTTATGCACATGGAGATCAATTTCATTTATCGAATTTCATTGTTTAACACCACAACCTCTCATTTCGTAGATGAATTAACCCTAACAGCTTCCTTTCACTGCATTTCCCTGGCACCAGCACTATTTAATCCACGTCTCCTTTTATTACCACGGAAACGAAAAGCTGCTTTCGAAGCCAGTGTTTATTTACTGACAAAAAAAAAAAATTATTTTCATTTAAAAAGCCAACCTAGTGCACCGCAGTGTGCGTTTTAACCTTGATTGCCTCTGGAGTGTCTGGCACAGAGGGAACGCTTTGGCGTACAATCAGAGCGGCTCTTAAGCTCGCTCCCAAGATCCGGCTGAAACCGGTCGTGATTAGTTGTGAATTATAGGAGGCAATTTGCTGAATTAAACTCGTCTCAGATATTTACTGGGAGTCGAAGTAGTAAAAAGTTTTGCGGGTGCACTTCAAAGTTTCTTGCAGGTACAGCCCTTGGAGATGGAACGAACATATTTTCAGGCTCTTATAATAAAATTAGGCGACAAATAAACGACAAATGTCATTGTGTGATTTGTTGTAACGTGCAGCATCTCTCCAACTGTTAATACTGCACTTATGGTTTTTAGGTTTGCATAATTTGCAAGATAAAAAATGTCATATTAAAAAGTGTAAAATATTGCGGCATGCTGATGGAGGTGAGGGTTCTTTATTTCAAGCTTCTATTAATATTTTATGTCCTTTAACACATACACCTTGTTCTCTATACGGCAATTTGCAAGATTTATTCTTCCTCGTCTTCTTATGAATAATATTAAAGTTTAAATACTTCTGCTAGCTTGTTCTTTAATCGTTTGCTCTCTAGTTTCAGTGAAAAAGAAAAGGTGGATTAATGTGCAATCCCTTGCAGTTAACATTACAGGCAGCAGGTGGAAGTAAAAATTACAAACCGCCGCTTTTAACGTTTCTGACGCAATTAAATTAACAGTATTGTAGTGGTGGAGTTATCAATGCAATGCACCTGACTTTGAACCTTCTTCCTTTAAAAAGAAATTTAAACTAAAAACTAAAAATAAAATTATACTCCTTAATTAAGCCCCACCCCAAAAGTAACTTTTTGTTTTATATTTGTTTTATACATTTTTATAAGACATTTTTGATAAATGTGTATAGGGTGGGAGAATGAGTACAAATTAGGGAAACAACAGAAAACTAAAAACATACACAGCCAACAAAATAGCGACTCTACTTGAAGAAAGCACACCTGATGATGTCATTACCTCGATGGCGAGCTGGAACTGCTCGTGCTCTCTCTGCAGCTGCTCTGCTTCGGACAGAGACCCGGCGTTCACCGTACTCGCCGTGAGCATGGACTCGCCGTTTCGGATCCAGCCGAGAACCTGGACACGTGAATACACGAACATGATATTATGTAAACGCACATGTTTAGAAGGTTGTGTCATTTCTGTCTTGATATAAACCGCTGATATGCAGCTGGATTCTGTTACATTAAGACATTTTGAACATGACTGTTGATTATGGCTGATTTAGAGCTAGTCGTCCTGTCTGCTGCTCAAGGCCACAGAAGGAATCATGCTTTTCAACTGATTCATTTCTCTGTTGGACAGGAAGTGCAATGCCGGTCAGAAAGAGAGAGAGAGAGAGAGAGAGAGAGATGCACTGAGATATCAGCTGGTATTTGAAGTTAAACTAAAGGTAAAGGCATCACTTAGACACTCAGACAGCATTCTGTCAATGCACTGTTCCCAGGTGTGTCTGTACAGTATATAATGAGGATTGGGTAATGTGGTGCACGAACACACAGACACACACACATACACACACACACACAGACAGACCTGTTTGACTTCAGCCTGTAGGTGGCGAAGCTGTAAACACTGCTCGAGACGCGTGTGTGTGTGTTCTGCACTCAGCTCCAACTCGTGTTGTTTCTCATGCAGAAACTCCAACAGCTCCTGGACCTGAGCTGCCAGATCTACATCCTTCTCTCCACTCAGCTCCATACCTGCACACACACACACACACACACACACACACACACACACTCGTTCTTTCTCTTTGCCTTCGGGTTTCTCACTGATTTCTGCAGGCTTACGATTTATTTTACAGCGCTTGCAGTTTATTTTATTCAAATCTAATTAAAAGCCAAATACATACGTTTACTAATAAAATTAATGAATTAATTATAGGCGCGGAAAGGAGGTAATGACTCTCTTAATAGCACATGTTTTGTTTTAGAAAGTAGTAGTAATAATAATAATAATAATAATAATAATAGGCTCGATTCCCGTCTCTGTGTGCATGGAGTTTGCATGTTCTCCCTGTGCTTGATGGGTTTCCTCCGGGTACTCCAGTTTCCTCCCACAGCCCAAAGATATGCAGGTTAGGCTAATTGGCGTTCCCAAATTGCCCGTAGTGTGTGAATGAGTGTGAGTGAGTGTGTGTGTGTGCCCTGCGATAGATTGGCACCCTGTCCAGGGTGTACCCCGCCACGTGCCCTAAGCCTCCTGGGATAGGCTCCAGGTCCCCGCGACCCTGAATACAGGATAAAGCGGTATAGAAGATGAATGATAATGATAATAATAATAATCGTTATAATAATACAAAATGTATTCATTCTTATAGTTTATACGCAATGATTTAGACAGGGTTTCCAGTTGTAGAAAAGTGAATAATGATTTTACCATCTATTGTCTATATTTATTTGTATTTTTTTTATTTGTATCTTTCTATTCAGTCTGTAATATATCCCGAATGCAATCCCACTGCTAAATCGCATAAAGAAAGAAATTTAGTGTTTTTTGGAAAACCTGCAGATTTGCTCCGATCGTTTTGAACAGTTTAATTCCAACTGCATGCCATTATTGTTTTATACAATTTTATACATATCGTGCGTAAATGACCTAAAGTCTAAAGACACGAAAAAAAGAAAGTAAAAGATGCCTACTAATAAGATATTACCTACACCATATACAATTTTTACAGTGCTGAAAAATTACTCGTGTCAATACGGATATACAAAACCAACAAACAAAAAAAAGAAATAAAAATAAATCACCAAACAAAAAATAGCAGTGCTTACATTAAACCTTCATTTTTTTTGTTTACACGGAATATGACAGCGTCTGGGCAAATATTGCCGATAAAGCGTTCAATACTAGGGCTATAATTATACAATCCAGATATAAACAGAATAAATAAAAGTTGCGCTTGTAGGTTTAAAAGTGCCTTCGTTTTCCTTCCATGAACTATGATAATTATTCTTTTACTTGCACTTTCTAATTCACTATGTATGATCAGATAACAGCTTGTCCTGAATTAAAATTTATATTTATATAAGCTTACATAAAAACAAACAAACGAAAAAAATACTATTTTCACTTTAAAAAAAAAAACAAAATTCAATCCTGGCAATTGAAACCCAGGACATTACACATGACAGTCACTCACAATCTACACTCAAGTGGTATCCATCCGCCAGCAGAGTTAGTACCAAGCGGGTTTCCTTTTCTTATTTCAGCTCTTTTTTTTTGCATTGAGATGCACATGAGTTCAGAATTATTTTGCGCAGTTTTATTTGGAAATAGCTTGAATACATTTGGCACACAACACCTCATAAACTGTTTGGAAAACTGGTGGTGGTGATGGTGGTGGAAAACACCCGACACGGTTGTAAGGTACCCGGTTTTTCTCCTATTCGTGGTTTTGTACCGAGTTTTTTATCACTGCGCATTTTGATCTGGACGTGGCCTGTCATTTAGTACGCAGTTATCCTTTCTTCCCCTTTTTGTCCTGTCCAGCGCTCCTTTCAAGCCCTTTTGTTCTTACTGTTATTTTTTAGCCACCGCAGAGGCTCCGTGGCTCCTTCATCAGTGTTTAATCAGTCTTTAAATCATTACCAGTGCTGTCACATCACGCAAGGCTTGATGTCCTGATAGGCGACTTGTTGGTGATGATAATAAGAGCCGCTTCCAGGTGAATGCATAGTTGAAGATGTCATGGCGTTGAAAGAGAAAACAAACTC
The DNA here is from genome assembly GCA_028565755.1 of Dinotopterus cunningtoni. Classification (NCBI taxonomy): domain Eukaryota; kingdom Metazoa; phylum Chordata; class Actinopteri; order Siluriformes; family Clariidae; genus Dinotopterus; species Dinotopterus cunningtoni. Next base: position 5,569,920 of record JAOTRS010000012.1, on the reverse strand, counting down.
CTTCCGGTCGCACATGCTGGGAGACTGGGAATGGTACCTGGGAATACCTGCCGGGAGGAAAAAACACACAAATTGTACATAATAGGTTACTAAAGGGCATGGTGTTAAAATAAATAAATAGCCTAAATAAATAAATCCGTATAATAAATAGTCAAAATATGGTATCCAGAGTATGGAAAATAAAATATGTGGCGTTAAAATAAATTGTTGGTCTAGCATTGTGATTCGGAAGAAATATAATAATAATAATAATAATAATAATGTAAAATTATATATAATACACGAAGCTTTTATTATTATTATTATTATTATTAATATTAATTTTGTTGTTGTTTTTGTTTTCAACAAGAATGGAAATCTCGACTATGGCGATTATGAACCTACATTTTGCTGCTGTCTTCAATCTGAACAACACATTATAATCTGTTTTTGCAACCCCAAAACTTTGTGCGCACTTAAAATTGATTCCACTGTTGAGGGTGGTTAGAAAGCTGCTGGTTTCATGTAGCATTTAATGACACCCGTATCTATTTTGGCGAGCCTGATTACACCGCCTGAAGGGAGAGAGTGTGGAAGGGCTGCATGTCTGACTTCAGAGTGGGAGATCGTTCTCTTAATTGACAGCGCCGTGCTCGCACGCGATTCCCACCGGACCCGGCGCCGCGCGCCCTGCTAGACTCTAGTCTGTAAATTGGCACCGATTTAAGGCTGAGTGCCGGAAGAGAGATGGGCTGGCGGCCTTTACTAACTACCCTCAAGAAACTGCACGCAGTTTTATTTAACTGGAGCGAAAATTGAGATGCACACGATGGTCGAATTAAATACATCTTATAACACTCATTTATTATACTCTAAGAAAATTTTTCCAATAAATAACTGCAAATGCAGAATTGTTTTACATAATGCCACTGAATTTGACTCATATTAAACCGTGCTGTAAAATATTTCTAATTCACATGCTTTATTGTTTTAAAAAACTATTTACCTTGCAGATCGGTCGTGCTGTGTCCATTCTGGTGCAGATATGACTGGTCCAAAGAGTGTGTCGGTAAGCTAGGCTGTAAAGGATTTGCACCAGGGTTGCACGGAGACAGTGGCTGCTGTTTAATATAAGACGCTCCGTTATTAAGGGAAGCCGAGGGCGCGGGCGCCCACGCCGAGGTCGTGCTCGAGTAAACGGGATGCGGCTCCATGACTCCACCGCCGGAGAGCAAGGGCGAGGCTGAGTTGTCGTGATGGGGATAATCGCTGCCTGTGGATCCCGTACAGTTCCCCATGTAGGAATGTCCACTGTTGGCCGACAGATGAGACATGGAGTGTCCCGCCAGGCCCATTCCATCCATGTTGCCTGCCAAATGTCCGTTCATCATCCCAATCCCGCTCTCTAAGGATAAACTATTTGGCGGGCAGGACAGGCCTCCACCGCTGCCCTGGAAGTTGTAAGACTCGGGTAGGTGGTTGAACCCGAGGCCATTCATCATACTATACATTGACGGCTTGAGCGCCTGACATTTGCGCCGGAATCCGCGTGGTCTGCGCCGAAAAGAGCCCTCCTCGAACATGAACTCGCTCGCAGGGTCGATGGTCCAGTAGTGGCCCTTCCCTGGCCGCCCGAGCCCCTTGGGCAGCTTAATGAAGCACTCGTTTAAGGACAAGTTGTGGCGCACGGAGTTTTTCCAGCCTTGGTAAGAGCCGCGGAAGAACGGAAAGCGGCTCTGAAGGAACTGGTAGATCTCGCTGAGCGTAAGACGCTTTGTCGGAGAGCTCTGGATGGCCATGACGATGAGCGCGATGTACGAGTACGGCGGCTTCTCAGGACGCCGAATGCCGGCATTTGTCTTTTTGGCTTTGGTGGTGGAAGAGGCCGCGTCCATGGCCGCCGATTGAGCGTGCGCTTTCTCGGGCGCAGACATCGGGCTGCTTTGGGCAGGCGGCTGCACGGAAGGCTGCTGGACCTCGGCCGTCATCGGTTCTCTGCGCTCGACACGGCTTTATAATTATTTTTAAAGAAAGAAAAAGTCCTCCACCTGTAGCGAGATCGCTGAAACTTTGGAGACCAACTATCAACCAGATCGTGTCATGACGCACAAAACGCGGCACAGAAAAATCCTGACGCTCCAAGAAAATCACACACATACACACACACCCAGCGTTGACACTGTCGCGTTTAGTTCGGTAGCTTCACTGCCCTCAAGTTGGATGGAAAAGTCCTATAATGGCTCTGTCCACAATTAACGCAGAAAGGGAGCTTCTTATACGGCTTCGTTTCCGTCTGGTCTCGTTCTCTTTGCAGATCGCCCTTTACTTATCTGTGGCCATCAGCGCCTAGCCAAGCTCTTGACCATCATGAAGACGTCATGAGGCGCGTAAGGGACCGCCCAGTCCCCGCCCATTTTGATCCCCTCGCCACGGGGTGGGCTCACACCAACATCTGGCAGCTCTGCGTAAAGTTTTCTACTGTTAGAAAGCCTCTTATCTATTTTCATGCTTATAACAGCATAAAATTAAAAGTACATATGATTTTTACAGTTATTAGACAAAAAATTAAATTCGACACATTGAAAAGAGTATGCTTAAACGATCGGTATCTATACCTAATATATGTGCCATCATTTATGCTTATTTGTTTTAACATTTCTTTTCTTACCACCACTTGGAAATAACTTTATATAAAATTGTGTTGTATCATTTTATTTTTAATTACATTAATGGATATATTTTGCTCATTGTCAGAGCTTCTCATCAAGCATTTTTCATAATTTTCCAACCCTGAGTTTTTTTAAGGGGGAAATTTTTTAATAATGCATTAAATATTAATGCAAAGTTAAAAAAAAATAACATTTTTGTTTAAAAGTTAAAATGCTCCCCATATTTAACAGGAGCACACGGTCCGATTTCTTTTTAAGACAGACAGGAACATGGGCAGGATGTTTATACTGTCAAATGTAAACATTTTCTCTGGCCTTCTTTAAATAAAAAATCAAGCAAAAAGCCCCACAAGAGCCGCTAATACCCATTCTGAGGCTATGCGTCCGTTTTATGCGGCGCAAACTATTTGTGAAACTTTGTTTTAAAATTATTGTGGAGATGAAGCCGGAGTCAATTCTGTCAGAAGGACTTTTGAAAAGCAGGGAATGAGATCTGCACTTGCTCGGAGAAACTTTGCTATATGAAGACGGCTATTCGGTGAATCAAGGCAAGTCAGTTTCACTTGTCGCCTCAATTCGGGCTGATTATAGACTAGTGTTCATTCTATCTGAAAATGATCATTAACATTGTAAAACATAATATGGTTTAGATTAGGCTACTGATACGCAGTAATGCAGATAAATTGCTTTTTTGTACAAAAAAATGAATCGTCATAAATAAAACTATGCATATAAGTTTATTTTAACTAGCTTGTCAGCTTTATAGTTTTTTTTATATATATATAAACCGGAATGTGGTGAGTGAAACAAAAACTTGAATATTAACTCTTTTTTTCCTGGCTGTATATTGTGTGCAGCCTGGGTGAGCTGTAGTCCGATTTTTAAGACAAAAGCTCACAGCTCCAAGAAAAAAAGTGTGTCTTACTTTTATTTATAGGCAAATAGTAACAAACTAAAAAAACTAAAATTTTAGGTTGCTTTGACAATAATAGTTTTAGCATGTGGTGCTTTCTATTTTGCCAGACATGCCCAATATCATGCATAGCTTTGCATGTACTGTGTATAGGATATGCACTCTATTCATATAGTATATTATCGTAAACTTCTTTTTTGTAGAGAATTATATATATTAAAATTTTAACCTACATTTTGCCTTGAGGCAAACCCTTTGCCAAATTTTACATCGTTCACGACGTAGTATAGTAACCTGCGGTTATGTACGGTTAAACAAAAAAAAAAGAGAGAAAAAAATACAACCCCCTGTCGCCACCGATAAAACATTAGGCATGGAACACGCCTGAGACGTTCACTGTTGTGACCGAAACTTAATAACGGAGAGGGTATTGATAGAACCAGGCTTTCTACGCGTCCTTTGCGCAGGGCGCATTTATCAGCACATGGACCACCCAGTACGCAAAACCGGGAGACCGAGAGGGGGTGGGAGTGGGCTCGTGCACTCGTCCGTTCATTTCTCCGCTGCGTTTAATTAACGTTGATAACTTAATTCCGAGATGAACCTTTGCTTTCTGCGCCGTCATGTGCGTTCCTTATACTACTAGATTACCTTAGTTACCTGAGGTAACAAGCCATTTCTACTCTAATATTTAGTACACGGTCTTGTTTAGGACGTTCTTCCACTGTTCTGTTTTAAACCTGCTAAACTTCTGTGACCTGTATCCACCTGTAATGTTTACACACAGGTAATCTCTACTGTCAACCAATCAATT
>JAOTRS010000012.1:5547081-5557617 GCA_028565755.1 Dinotopterus cunningtoni | reverse complement strand
AAACATCTCAAAAAGCAACACGATCTAAAGAAATTCAAAAACAGATGAGAAACAATGTAATTGACATGTATCAGTCTGGAAAGAGCTACAGTACAAAGCCGTTTCTAAGCTTAGTGACTCCAGCAAACCACAGTGAGAACCATTGTACACAAATGGATAAAACTTGAAAAGATGGTGAACCTTCCCAGGAGTGGCCGGCCTACCAAAATTACTCCAAGAGCACAACGATGTCCGAGAATGTCCGGCCATCAAGTTTGCTCAAGTGCACTTAGGGTACAGTATACAGCAGAACAATGATCCAAAATACACCTGCAGGTCCAACTCGTAATGGCTTAAAAAAACAAGTAAGTAAATAAATAAATAAATATATAAATAACGGTTTTGGAGCAGCCCAGTCAAAGTCCGGACTTAAATCCGATTGAAATCTTTAAACAGGCGGATCATGCTCGAAAAAACCCTTCAATGTGGATAAATTAAAACAATTCTGCAAAGAAGAGTGGGCCAAAATTCTTCCAGTGAAAGACTCATTGCCATTTGCAGTTGTTGTGGCCCAACCAGTTATTTTAGGGGGCAATTACTTTTTCATGTAGTGCCAGGCAGGTATGGCCAGCTTTTTTCGATTATTAAATCATTTAAAAACTAGATTTTATATTTACTCATATCTTTGTGTAATATTTGTAACCTATGTAATATGGGGTATCTTTATGTAATATACAATTTTATTTGATGATCTGAGTCACTTACGTGTGACAAATGTGCAGAAAAAAGAGTGAGTGAGTGGGTGAGTAAGTGAGTGAGTGAGTGGGTGAGTGAGTGAGTGAGTGAGTGGGTGAGTGAGTGAGTGAGTGAGTGAGTGAGTGAGTGGGTGAGTAAGTGAGTGAGTGAGTGAGTGAGTGAGTGGGTGAGTGAGTGAGTAAGTGAGTGAGTGAGTGAGTGGGTGAGTGAGTGAGTGAGTGAGTGAGTGGGTGAGTGAGTGGGTGAGTAAGTGAGTGAGTGAGTGAATGCATTTTCGCCTTGGGATTAATAAAGTATGTTCTTATAATTTAGCTAGCACTTTATAGTTAAATTGGGCTTGGCAAACCTGTCGTTAGACCACTCAGCCTGCTCCCATCCACCTTTCTGAAAACTCTAAAGAACAGTTTGAAAGGGAAGCTTTCACGGCGCAATAACAGACCTCGGTTCACAGGAAGCTCTGTGTATTGTCAGGAGTGTATTGACCACAGTCCAAACATAATACACCAAACCTCCAGAGAGGACGCAAAGCAAATTTCACCCAGAGCTGTGACTCAGTCAGCCTCTCTTTCTCTCTCTCTCTCTCACTCACTCACTCACTCTTTTTCTCCCACACACTCACTGCCCCACGCATACTGTACGCTCTCAAACATGGACGTGTATGTACTGTATACACACATATTCACTGTGTACTGTATATGCCACACATGTGCTTCTGATTGATCATCCAGTAATGGGCGTGGCCTTATCCAGGGTGACTCCTCCCCTAACGGTGAACATCCATCGATCCATCGTTAGATCTGACGCCCAAGGCACATGAGCTGACGCAGGTTTGTCTACACCTTCTAACACATGTTGATCTTTTAATTCATCACCTGTTTGTATATATTTTATATTAAACCTCATACCACAAATCTGTCATGTCTTCCCACTTTACACTCACTAGAAGTGTACGTGTGTGGGTGTGGGTGTGCGTGCGTGTCATGTTCAACAGCACACCTGCTGCACATCTTGCTGGAACACACAAAGCTGCAGTCTCTGGTGCAGGCGCAGTTTGCGGTGCTGAAGCAGACCGTCCAGCCTGCGGTGCTCGTGCACCACCTCGTGCATGACGTCCAGAACGGCGCGCACCGCCTGGCTGTAGTCTGCGCCAGTCGTCACCGAGCCGGAGTCAGCCTGAGGCTGGGGCCTCTGCAGGACGTCCAACAGGGTTTTCCCTTTCTGACTCACCTGCAAGAGGACAGAGACATACTTCCTTCTGTAAGCAAATGAGAGAAACAAGAAAAAAAAATAGACATTTTCAAATACGAGTGGTGTTCAAGTCAAACCGGGATCTTTCTCATGAGAAGAGGAAGACGAGATCCGAGCGCATCCTGTTAGTCATGCTAATATGTGACTCCTCTTAACGTGTCTCCTATTAGGTGGCGCAAATCACATGTTAAGCGAAATGGTGTGCGACTGTGTAAATGCAAGCACAGAACAGAACATTGTTATGAAATTTCTGGTGAATGAAAACATAAAACCTAGTGATATTTACAGAAGACCTAAAGCACTGTACGGTGATGAGACTCTTTGACGCAGCTGAATGGCGCGAACGTTTTAAAAAAGACTGCACTTTCGTAAACAGCGATACCGACAAAGGTGGCTCAGAGCCCGATAAAGACGTTCCTGTGAACTTTCAACTTTCCTTGAAAATTGAAAGCTAACTTGTTGCCCACTTTGCGGAAGAAACGCAGGTATCGGTGGGAACACATTCACCAACACCACTTGCACATTACAGGAACTCGGCTGGGAGGTATAGCCACATCCCCTGTACAAGCCATTTTCATATGTTTGGGCCATTAAAGGGGTTCCTGGGAGGCCAGTGTTTCAGACATGAAGCAGGCAGTCCGATCGTGGCTCTGAGAAAAGTCTACCTTGATGGTATCCAAACACTAGTAAAACGCTGGGATAAGTTAGTGTATCTTTAGTGTAGCAGGGGATTATACAGACAAATAAAGCTGTTTTTACTCTTATAACTGTGTTCTGTTATTCTGCATCAAAAGTTCCGGTTTGACTTAAACACCCTTCGAAGCATCATAATGTATAAATGACTTTTCAACAGCTTGGATTTAATAACTTAAATTTTCTAGACTTTTAAATAGGAACAGAGATCAGGACAATTATAGTTATAGATCTTGAAATTGTTTTTCAAGCATTGTTACAATGTTTCTTGTTCATTTTAATACCGTATCAGGGTATTATCCTGTAATACACCATAGTTAAGGAATGAGCATCATACACTAGAAAGGCTTTATAAGCAGTGTAAGCACGTACCTCGGTATACGCTGTGGTCACCTGCTCGTACAGATTCTGATGGCCGTGGATGGCCAACTCCAGCTCCTGCATCGCCGCGGACAATCCTCCCTCGCTGCACGCCTTTGCCCAACCTTCCACTCCGGAGAGAAACTGCCAAACCATAGCAGAAATAAATAAAGTAAAGAAGACACAGAATTCATGCCAAATAATTTCCATTTTACCCCCGAGCTGTTGGTGAAAAAAACAAACTTTTGTCTGCTTATGAATTCAGGATTAAAGTAAGTGACATTATAGTGACCTGGCGTTCTCCAGGAACTGAATAAAAAACACAAGAGGAAATGGATATTTACACAGCAGTAAATTAGCAGAGTTAGTATTAAGTAATATGACAAAAAACAAATTCCCAGAGGAGTGCTCTCAATGTTCTTGTTAAACAGACACAAACGTTAGAGGTACGTTAAACAAATGATCCGAATAAGCCGAGTTAGCACATTTAGCTGCAGGAGATCGGGGTGCGATTTGCTCGGTGACACAAAGTGGGAGTTATTTCCACAGTCACAGCAAATTAAACAAGACCAGTTCACAGATGCTGGCGAACTGAAATAATAAGCGATTATTTGCAACCAAGTTAGCAAAGGTCACTGTGCAAGGAAGCACCATTTTTTAATTTATCAAATTTGATTTAGGTCCTGTGATTGGATCAGATTTCTAAAGTAACGAAAGGAACATTTAAGCTTTGGATAAACAATTTCAGGGTTTAATTTCAATTTGATTGCAGACATTTTAAAGAGCCTTAACCCCGTGTCCATTAATTGTAAACATTTTAAAACCCTAGCAGACCTGCTCAGCTTTCTGGTGGAAAACAGAGGACATGGCGAGAATGGCGCTGCGCTCCTCCAGGGACGAGGCGAAGCTCTTCCAGTCCTGATCCAGCTGCACTGAGACCTGCTGGATCTGATCGGCGGCGTAGTGGCCGGCCTCACACAGCCGCGTGGCCACCGAGGCAATCCGCGTGATGTTCACGTAGGCGTTCTGATCGAATGTAAAGACGACACACAAAGTCAACATGAGCTTGATCTTAGTAATTAAAGGATTTCCAAAAGTCTTATAATATTAAAATGATGGAAAAAAAATTACAAAAAAGGTGCAATGAGTTTTATGGTAGAAAATCACATCACTGTAAAGGATGGAAAGTGAATATAATATAGGGGGGAAAAAAGAATAAACAAAATGTTAAGCTAACAAATTCAGACAAATCTGGCTAAATCGAATGCTCTGAATTTGAATAGTCAAGCTAACAGGAACTCATCAAATGATCACTATTGAACAAATCCATCAAATCATCCAGCATTTTCTTACTAACTCGTCAAATGATCAAAATCAACCCAAAAACTGATCTGGCTAACTCAAATTCATTAGATATAATCCAACTTCATGTTAGAACTCACCAGAGATCTTACTAATTCTAATTCTAACTTCTCAAAGGATTCAGCTAACTCGAACTGAAATAAGGGCAAATCAAACAAATCAAATTCCGCAGCAACTTCAAACTCACTCTAATCCACAAAATATCAGAATAACACAAATCATCCAGCTAACTTAAACCAACCAAGTCATCCAGCAAAATTCCAGCTCATCAAATAATCCAGCTAAATGGAACTTAATCAGTAATAATCAATAATAAAAAACGATTCATGTACTTCAACCTACTCTAATTATACAGTTATCCAAGTCAAACGAAGCCCACAACGTTAAACTCATTAAATCAAGCTATCGCTTCATATAAATAAGAAATTCAACTCAGCAGGTGTTCGAATGTGAGTGATTAAGCAAATACCTTTCCTTAAACACGCAATTTGACAGCAGGGTTTTTGAGACACACTGCTATAACGAGAATGACTTTTTTTGTACACAAGGATATCGCATGCTGTTAAAAATCCTACCATGGAATTCATGGCGAAGTGGTCATGCTGGGTCTGAAGGTCGGTGGCGTGCTGGTAGCGCACCCCGATCTCTGTGTGCGTCTGCAAGAACAGCTCCTTGTTGTGGCCAATCCACTCAAACATCTACAAACAGACAGAGAGTGAGACAGTGAGAGAGAGAGAGAGAGAGAGAGAGAGAGAGAGAGAGGTGAGAAAAAGGACAGCACACTCGCTTAGCAGAGACTCGAGTGCTTCCTGTTATGAGGCCATATGGTGATAAACGAGCCTCACAGAGCATAGATTATCAAGTTGAGCCAATCAGGACAAGTGCTCCTGCATAAATATTTACTACAGAACAGGCATATTTATTCAACAGCGGATGCAAGTCGCAGAAAAATTTAGTTGCCCGTAGGCCGAGTATAAACCGTTAAATTCACTCCTACTCTGTTCAGCTCTTTGCAAAAGTGAAGAACGAGAAGATGTCATATTTTGAGCATGCCTGGTTTAATTTAAACACAATATCTCTTCTAAATGTACAGTACTGTAAAATTTACTTGAAATGTATTGCCTCCCCCATAGAAGTCTATGATGGAGAAAAGAACAACACGTCCGAGCTTCTTCCTCTAATGTCTGTCAAGGTCAGAGACCCACGAAGAATGTGGAAACTCAGACACGCAAAATATTTCAAGATTTCTTTTTTTCTAGGTTCACACATTTGGGTGCCAGTTTAGCCAAAGACTTTGTGCCCGAGCTTAAAACCCGGAGGCTAAGAAGACTTTTTTTCACACATTTTGTCTCCTTCCTGCATAGATTTTGGTGTATGTTCAGGCAAGTTGTAACCTCATGGCAGAAGCAGTCAGGTTTGGGGGTAAGTTGTATTAGATTTTAAGGAGTTTTGCTTGAATTCAGTTCTCTTGTGCATGGGGAAAGAATTTATCATTCTTATATGCTCTTTTAGATCATTCTTATATTTTAAAAGGATATACAAATGCTTGAGTGATAAGTAAAAAAACAAAATGTTTATTTTATACAACAAAGGTGGTCTCGACTGTGCATCCCTATCGCTCTCTCGATACTCAATTGAGTTCTCTCACACTAATTCTTTCTCATTTATTCTCTCAGGCTGGATGTCAGCGGTGTTCTGGCAATATCGGCGCACAGATGGACCGTGCCGGCAGGACTGGGCTTGTGTGAAACTCCTGCTCAGTTTGGGTTTAAACGGAACACAATCTCACGCATGAAAACCGGCCTCCTGGGAGAGCGAAGCGGAGGAACTTCACTGTTATGAATATATAGACAGACTTCAACATTCCTCAATTCATTATTTTCCTGATTTAGCATTTGGAATTGACTCCCGCTTTAAATCCTTAACTAAACTTTACAGTGTTCCAGAGCAACAAATCATCCTTCTGTTTAAAATTCATATTCACCCAATTACTGTCTCATGGCTAGTTTGCATCATTACATTAAGCCTTTATGACTCTACTACAGTATGGACACAGAAACAGAGATGTTAGATAGACGGAAATTACATCACCCGGATTTAATCATACCTTGACACACGACACGCTGGTCGTTTGAACTGCGGGACTATATTAAATAGAACTATAATACTAATGAGGGGAATTCATTCAGGTAGTCAACTAGCAAGTCAAGCACACAATACATTCACAGCTTGTTTCAGAGTTTATATCTGTGGAAACACAGTTGCTAAGCAATCAGAAAATACTGTATGATTAGTATGCTGAACACTTAGCAAGCTAGCATACAGAAGCTAAATCTTCCACACATGGGGTGACATTATGGCTTAGTGGTTAGCACTGTCGCCTTGCACCTCTAGGATCCAGGTTCGATTCCCTGGACTTGGGTCTGTGTGCATGGAGTTTGCATGTTCTCCCTGTGCTTGATGGGTTTCCTCCGGGTGCTCCGGTTTCCTTCTGCAGATAAGGCTAATTGCCGTTCCCAAATTGCCCCTAGCATGTGTGTGCGTGTGTCCTGCAATGGATTGGCAACCTGTCCATGATGAACCATGCCTTGTGCCCTAAGTCTCCTGCGATAGGCTCCAGGTCCCCCTATACAGAATAAAGCGGTATCGACGATGAATGAGTGAATAAGTAAGTGAGTATTCTTAGTATTGAAAGCTCCACAGGCATCCTAAAAAATCCACAAAAGTGTATCAAGAAAACTAGTAAAGCTAACAAAAATCTGTAATATTGCTCACCCTTGATTGTGCAGTAATTTCACAGCAAAAGACATAATTTTGTCAAATTGGTCTTGTTATCGTAAAAATAAAATAAGTTGCTCTATTCTCACTGTAAATATATTCAACTGCATGAACAAATCAATCTGTTTTTTCCCTCACCTTTTCAGCATCCTGCTCGTACAATCGGAGTTGGAAACACTGGTCCAACTGCTGTTTTCGTTTGTGCCAGGCCTGTAACAGGTGCTGGCGTGCAGCTAGCAGTTTGTCCAGCAGGGCGGAGACTCTAGGAACAAGGCTCTGAAAATCAGGCCCTCCGGACAATCGTCCGTCCCCGCCATCCCTGATTTTTTGGAGGAGACGTTGTCCCTCCTGCTCCAGTTCGTCCACGGGTGCCTTGGTAGCACTCTTTCTCAAGCGTGCATGCTCCTCTAGGAGCCTGCGTGCCTCCTCTGCGTCTGCAGCCATCTCCTGGCGTGAAAGTGTCTCCTGAAGCTCCTCCAAATGCGAGAGAAGGTGCAGCGCTCCACACGTGAACTCCTCTAGCGAGACACGCAGCTCCGTCCACTCGACATGGTCGTACTCCAGCGTGCCGTCCAGATCGCCTGTCAGCTGGGATGGGTCCACCAGTTTGGTCAAGCCCTCCACGGACACCATGCTTGTCTGCGATAAACAAGAGAGGTTAGGATGTAATTACAACAACAAAGGTGTAATCATGAAACATCTCAGAATTCTAAGCTAACTGATGACTGGGAATTTGGGCATGGACATAATTTTTGGACTGTGATTTAGAACACAATCCAAACATATAGATAAGCTTCTGACAGGTAGCGACCTTGTTCCACCAAGGAACCTAAGCTAGTTAGTATAATAATCAGTAATAAAATGCAGGTAATCTGTGATCTCCTAAAGCTCCTAAAAGGTTCCTACTGTAGAAGCTGACCCAAAGTGACCTTCTGGGAGTCCTGGTATTTGAACTCACAACCTTTGTGTAATATGTGCTGAACCACTACCACATCTAACACTGTCTATATCTCTCAACGTCGAGCAGTTATGCTGTCTGCTCTCTCTGACAACTTTGTTCTCATGCATATGAAATCTCTGAGATGTTTATCAAATTTTATAATGATAATTTAAAGAAAGGTTAGAAAGTCTCTATTAATGTAACTGCGTATAGCTAAGAACCGGGTTAGAACATGCAGTTACAAACCTCGAACGTGAATTTAGCACTGCCGAAGTTGGTCTTTTGCTTCTGCCAGAAGTTGTCTGGTTTGATAATTAGGGCCACGCAGATCTCAGCCGGGAAGGCTTCCTGCAACGTCTTTAGCAGCGGCTTAATCAGGTCCCACTTAGAGCCACGCATATCAATGATTACAGTAAAACCGCGCTTGCTAACATCCTCACTATACAGAGAGAGAAAGAGAGAGACAGATAGACAGAGAGTCATTACAAGACCAGAAAACATTCATAAAGCTTGTACAAATAAAACCAATAAAACTTAATGTAGCCAACACACAGAGTTTAAACATAAAAAAGTCTGCTGATGCATTGTTGACTGTGTAACTCACATTTCAATAACAAGTCACGTTCTTTCTGTTTTCTCACACTGCATGCTGTAAATGTAGACTGAGTGTGATTTTGCAGATGACAATAAAGCCACCTTGTGCCAGTGCAGTGCCAAAAAAGCCCAAACACGCTGATATCATGTTTATAAAAGGTAGCATTGTGAATTCTGTGCTGTTACCGGTGTTTATGATTTTTTCTGGTAAACTGTGATTTTTTTCTGGTAAAAACAACACGTTAAAGCCCCGCCTCTTTACTTTTCATTTTCTACCCAGGTACCAGAATGGTGTTGTGTGCCTACCCTGGAAACACTATCCACACGGCTGAAATACACCCTGGATAGTACCCCAGTCCCCTTTCAGGGCATCATACAACCTCACATTAACACACAGCATAGCCATGAAAAATTGCAGGGACCACCTGACTAAACTCGTCATAATAAAATACAAGATTTGTGTATGTAAAATCACGACATTTGACTGTGCAGAAACATTTCACTAGTGCTTGGATAGCGTTAAAGCAGAAAAATTTCACAGGTCACCGGCGCCATGATCAGACTGTCTGCTTCATGTCTGAAACGCTGGCCTCCCAGGAACTCCTTTAATGGCCCAAACATGTGGAAATGCCTTGAGGCAAGGTCAGGCCTGTACGGGGTATGTGGCAATAACTCCCAGTGACGTTCCGGTTGGTGAATGATTGTGTCTACAGTTCCCAAAGACAGATGCGTCTCTTCTGAAAGTTGGCAAAACGTTCTTCATCGATTTTCAAGGATCAGGCGGTCAACTCACTGAATGTGCACAGGAATGACTGCAGTGGGCTCTAAGCCATTCACGGATGTACGGCCTTCTTTAAAATGTTTGCAACATTCATGAGGCTCAGCACGTACTGTGCTTGAAGTTTGCTGTAAATGTCAGTCGGTTTTACGCCTTCATTCGGCAGAAATTCTACTCCTGGTTTTACTTGAACGTCCTTTGTATATTTCCCTAGCCATGAACAAAATCACCTGAATCTTACCACACTATATTTACTATTAACAATACTGTTGTTTTTTAGAATAGAACAGAAATAGCTACTGTGTCAAGCTTAGTGTCTTGATTTTTTTTTAAAAGGAACTGTAGCTAATTTATTTGGCTGCTTGTTAAGTACATTATTGTCTTCTATAGGTAAAGTTAGCTTCTCAAATAGCATCTAGCATTGTCAATTCAACACTTTTTCCATATCTGTTACAGTATAAGAGCTAGAAGTGTTCCCACAGCTTCTTTTTCATATTTACTACAAGCTAACTAATTAATTTCAATAACTGGAGAAAACATAACTATTTAGCAAGTTGACCTGCCTTAGCTCTTAAAGAAAACACCCTGGAGCACATTAAATATGTCTTTACTGATGTTTTAGGTGCTTCTGCTGCTAATTAGCAGAGACGGTTAGCAATCTCTCAACATCTAGCAAGGTCAATATGTAGTTAAAGATGTTATGTTCAGCTTTCGTGCCTGGTTTTTCACCTGTTATAGCAGCTAAGAATATTCCCCCAGCTTCTTTTTCGTGTTTAGTACGAGCTAGCTGTCTAGCATGTTTCACAGCTAGGACAAAAAGGAAATATGGAACAGCTAGTTAGCAAGTTGACCCACCGTAGATCTTAAACACCCTGAAACACATTAAATATGTCTATACTGAAATATTTCTAACATGTTTAATGATAATTACAAATTACAGAAGTACTAACAAAAGGAGTATGAATTAGCAGAGCTGGTTAGCCATCTATAAGCTGAAATGTAATAGCATTGATATAAAGATCAAATGTGATGCTTTGGAAGCTGTTTT
>JAOTRS010000012.1:5453569-5465259 GCA_028565755.1 Dinotopterus cunningtoni | reverse complement strand
GATTCATGATTGTGGCTGTAATGTGACAAAATGTGGAAAAGTTCAAGGGGGCCGAATACTTTTGCAAGCCACTGTATCAATTACTTTGTTTCTCATCTGTTCCTTCAGATCACGGCATGATGTCAGATCTTTTAGCATCCTTCACTTTGTCAGACAGTTTCTATTTAAGTGATTTCTTGATTCAACCTGTCTGGCAGTAACCAGGCCTGGGTGTGGCAAGTAAAATTCAACTCAACTTTCCAAGAAATGTGGTTAATCAGAGTTTATGCATGATTTATAAGTGGGGGGATTACTTCTTCCCCCCACTTGTAGATTTACTTGTAGGTCATGTAGATTTGGACAACTTTTTTCCCATAACAAATGAATTAATCATTCATAAACTGCATTTTGTGTTTACTCATGTTATCTTTATGTAACGCTTACATAAGGTTTAACCACATGCAGATCCTGATGTCTGCCTGCAACCTCTACCTGAGAAAGGAGTGTATGGTCAACCCGCTACCTCTCTTCTAACGGTGCTCCAATGTTTTGGCACCCCTCACTTTTACCTTCCTTATTCGCTGCTGAGTACGGTGTGACTTTTGCTTTAAAGAAATTAAGACGCTGCCTACATTTGCCATCGGTGAGGAACACCTGTGTCATGCTACCAGTACGACATAAAAGTTGATGATGCCGCTGCCTACATGTAAAAGAAATATGACCATCGGTGACCGGCCGCGTTAAAAAGAAAATTGCTGCTTTCTACAAATTTAATCTGTATTTTATCTGTAACTTAATTTAAAAATACAGTAAACAAAAACCTAATATAACAAACATACAAAGGTTTACACAAAACGTCACACATTTAGTGAGTAGGTTCCATTCTTTCTTGTTGCAAGAAGTTTTTAATGTTATGAAAAATCATGATTATGAAATACCGATAACAGTATGCTATATAATATGATTATATTTTTCATGATAACCACAAGATGTTTTATATTTGGTAATTTGTGTATACATGTACAGGATAATTTTTCTACTAGTCATTCACATCACATGGGTCATGACGTCATCAGACCTGTCACATGACCTCCCAGCCCTGTATGATCCCCAGTTATTTAGCTGTAAATTAAATCTCCAAATTGCTTTTCTGACACTCCTCTCCTAGTTAAAACGCATTTAAATTACATTTCATTACCTCTATTCTGTCGCTTTTTAATTATTTATTGATCTGCTTTGAGCAGCAGAGAGAGATTTCAGCCTGTGTTGTGCTGTTACCTGTAAAAATTTTCCCCAAGCGGATTCCAGTTGGCCGTGACAAACGCCATGGTTTTCCTTCTTTTCCAGAGTAAATACGGATGATTTACTGGTCAGTGTGTAGGATTTATTACGCTTGCTTTTGGGATTTGTTGTTGATTTCCTTCTCCATTATGTTGGCCCCACTTCTTCTTCTTCGACTGTAATTCGGATTGCTGTCACGCAGTAACACTGTGCGTGTCTGCGCCCTCTGCTGGACAAGCACAAAGCAGGAAATCACATGGTCTCAAAATTAAAATTGGATGATGATGATGATGATGATGATTATTATTATTATTATTATTATTATTATTATTATAAACCTGCAAACATCTGAGAGAAAACCCTGATATAGATTTAGATCCATCAGGAAATATATGAAGGAGAGGCTAGATGTGGTGGCACAGCTCCAAAAACTAGGGAGAGTAGAAAGCAATGTTAAGAGTATTTTGGTGAGTTATTGATCAGGAAAGGCATTAAATGTTGTTTTTGAGAAAGTCTGGACTGAAAAGTCGGCTTTAAAGGAAGCCAGTGAAAGGAGAGTGAGATCTATAGGTGGTGGAGATGCCACCTATAGAACTTCAATTAGATGCTGAGTGGTACTGAGTATCCTGGGACTCAGGCTTGTCCTAGGCAACCCAAAGTGAGGAAGAACCTGGATGGGATGTCAACTCCAAAGAGAGACAAGCACACGCACACTCACGCTGCACAATTTTTATTGTCATTTAAAGCTTAACACAACATTGCTCCAGTGTGCCTAACTGAACTGATCCCACTGTATGGGATCTGCCTCGGCTGTCCTTCCAGTACCTGGCTTTAATCTTAACCCAGTGGGTGCTAGAGCGCTCTCTAGGGCAGTGCCAATGCTCTGGAACAATCTCACTCTTAACATTCAGCACTGTAACTCCGTCCCTGAGTTTAAAGCAGCTGCCAAGACTCATATGTTTTTTAATTATCATATCAAATTTAATGTCTGTTTTATATAACTTTATTATATTATTTATTTATTTATTTACTACAGGTTACCCGCAGTGTCATCCGCGTACATCCACATCCACTTAATGATGATCTGTAATCAAATGAAAATTACCTCACAGAATGACATAAAAATTGATGATCACGCTGCCTCCTGCAACATTTTTTTTGAGTAACGCCTGTGACACGCCTGTGACACACACAAACACATATACACAGACACACACAGACACCAGCCACAGACACTGGTGACAGGCCAAACGTGATTTCTGGTTTATTTATATGTTGTTGGTCTTTCGGCTGCTCCCGGCAAGAGGTCGCCACAGCCCATGTACCCATACACATACACATATCCAGTGGCTGGTGTTTACGCACTGGCTGGGAATGAAACCCGGGCTTTTTGAATGGCGGGTGAAACACCTACCACTGAGCCACCAGTGCCCCTGGTTTATAAACCCCAGCCATTGGCTGCAGTGCTGGTTCCAAGTCCAGATAAAATGAGAGGGTTGCATCAGGAAGGGCATCAAGCAGAAAACCTGTGCCTAGTTGTGTGCGGATCAGATGGTCCAATGTGGCGAGCCCTCGATGGGAGCAGCTGAAAAACTAACAACATATATAGATTTTATTACTTATATTAGTGATTTGACTTCTACATATCGATCACAGATTGACTCACTCACTCGTCGTCTATACTGCTTTATTCTGTATACGGGTTTGGAGGTTGCATGAACACATGCATACACACTCACACACTCATTCACACACTATAGACAATTTGGGAACTCCAATTAGTCTAATCTGCATGTCTTTGGACTGTGGGAAGAAAGCATAGTACCCGGAGGAAATCCAACAAGCACAGGGAGAACATGCAACATGCAGACACTCATTAATACAATATGGGCAGTTTGAAATGGGCCTAGAAATCTTAATGCTGTGGGTGAAACAGAATCCCCTTGGGAAATTACTTCTTCTTTGTTGTTTAATAACGGCAGCTGAAATCTAGATTACATTACTGCCAATTGTAGATCCTATTCTTCATCATCTTCCCAGCCTCATAATGCAGATTTTCCAGACCACCTTTTGTATGTTCTCCCTTGTGCTTGGTGGGATTCCTCCGGGTACTTAAAGACATGTAGGCTAATTGTTGTTTCCAAATTGCCTGTAGTGTGTAAATAAGTGTGTGTGTGTGTGTGTGTGTGTGTGTGTGTGTGTGTGTGTGTGTGATGGATTGATGCTCTGTCCATGGTGTACACTGCCTTGTGAGTGGCATAGGCTCCAGGCTTCCTGCAACCATGTACAGGATAAGCTGTATAGAGAATGAATGGATGTATGTTCTGGGTCATTCGACAAAGAAGGTGGAGTTTGGGCCATAAAATTTATTCAATAGCAATAACTTGCTTCTAAAATGTATGAATCCACAAAAAAAAAAAAAAGAAACAGAACTTAAAAATACATTTAATAATTACTTCTTTCTCTAGTAACACCAATGACGGTAATACCAAAAATGTAAAAATATAATTAAAAGAGTGAGTTCTGACTCTTCTGAAAACGTTATTTTTATATATATCGATATCTAAAAACATATTATACATACATATTATCACATTACATTTCTCATTTCCTACAACACTGTTAAATTTAATTCACTACTTAATTTTGACCTCGTCGAATAATGATCAAATATGTGTTTAAAAACACTGAAAAAAGAACAACAGTATAAAAATGTTTTCATGCATAGAGACATAACGCTGTTCTTCCCGCGTAGGGAAAATCACGGAAGAGTCCATTCTCTGGTCCAAATAGGGGGATCAATGTGGGCGTGAATTCCACAATTATTATTTTTCTAATTTAAATATATTTTTTTGTCATACCTACAAACACATTTGACTAACTTAAATCCCTTAATTTCTTTTGTACCTTATCTGACTGCATATTTTAGATTTATTATATAACTTCACCCCCTATTCGTGTTACATGGAATCACCTCAGAGGAGTGGGTTTTTTTTTCACTCATCGTATCTTATATTTTTTGCAGTTTTATTCTGAAACTTTCTACAGAATAAAGAGCATTTTTCCCTTCTTTTTCAAACCAATGTTTTATGTGACGAATTCTTATTTATGAATATTCGTTTTCTTCCAAACATCGTCCCCACTTCAAGCCTGAGAGAGATGGAGAGCGAAAGAGGGGTAAGTTCCGAAGCTAATACTAACTAACCAACTAACTAACCTGC
Organism: Dinotopterus cunningtoni; assembly: GCA_028565755.1. Lineage (NCBI taxonomy): Eukaryota > Metazoa > Chordata > Actinopteri > Siluriformes > Clariidae > Dinotopterus > Dinotopterus cunningtoni. The sequence goes on along the minus strand of JAOTRS010000012.1, from coordinate 5,460,778 downwards.
AGGGAGCTAACTAACGTTCATATCGCGCTCGCGAGCATTAACCGTTAAATTTAAACATTTAAATCGATGTGTTGCGCGTGCGCGACCGTTACTTTGTAGTCAGTTGCAAAGCTAATGCTAATTTAACTTCTAGCCAGGGAAAGAAGCGCTGTCGTTTTTTTTTCATGATAAATGGGTCGTTTCGGTCGCTTTTTTAAGTTATCATAACTAGCCTATATATTACGTTCGAGTGCAGTGCTGTGTGAAGACTTTGGTTGAAGGTGAGATTAATTAATTCGGTATTTCTTCTCTTATAAGGAAAAACCTTTATTATTTTAATATAATGGTGATTGGAAATCAAATTAATTTACAAACCTTTTGTGTTGCAAGTATTAAGCAACAGAATTAATCCTAATATATATTTATGTATGATGTGTCGTGTGCGAAGGAGTCGACTCTTTGTATCGGCTCATTTGAGTGCCGACTCCCAAGGGCAGGCGATAATGAATCAATGACGTCTGTTATCTAGTACATTAATCCGCCCAATCTGTGCTTTCTCTCGGTCTTCTTCTTGAAAATGTTTTATACGGACGGCGAGAATTACCAATAAATGGGTCTTAGAGTTCATCAAGCCAAAGACCTCACTGGAAGTAAAGATCACCAAGCAGAAATTATACCTATTTCAGGCCATGACATGCACAGCGGTTTACTTGAGAAGGCAGTCATGCTGGGAAGTGGTCAGTGGAAGTAAGATTAGCAGTATAGAAGACAAGTAAATGAAGGGATGAAATAAGAGTATTCAGTAATGTGAAAAAATGTGATAAAATATTTGAGAAAGAAAAGAGAGAGACACAAGCAATCAGAAAACATATTCTGCATAGAGAAGTGTAGAATGGCATCAAACATGTATTAATCCAAAATGGTGCCAACACCTTTCTTTACACACCTCATACATTTGTGTAAACTTATGGTTTCGTGCAAATGCTGCAAGTCATGCACATTAAAAAAAAATGTCTTATTTCATGTATATGTGAAAATCTTAAAGGTTCACAAAATTTAATATGATACGCCAAATACATCTTTAATCTTGTTTCTCTCATCTCTCTCCGACAATCCTCACTCTCAGACACTTTTTCCAGATAAAGTGATATTGTGTCATCTCTAGTATAAAGCAAAAATCTGCTTTGATGTTGATAGTATTAACAAATTGCATCGTAAATTATGAGGTGCATGTTATGAGTACAGGTTAGCAGGTTATGAGTACAAAATCCCATAAGTTTTCACTTTAAAAAGACATGTAGATTGTAGGCAATTAGCAGCATTTAGGTTCCTAAATTTCCTGTTTAGCCAAATAGTAATAACTCTTTATTAAACACAATAGACCTCCTAATGGTAATCAAATGTAGCTTAGGGGAAGTCAGTGATAGTGTGTTTTCTCTTCCGTGTGTAATCAGACCCAGACCAGTACTCCTTCTGTCAGTCCGACTCCTCCAGATCTGAGCAGCACTTTCAACCGTGCTTGCCGCATTGGCACAGTCATCCCAAACCGCATCTTTGTAGGAGGGATTGATGTCAAAGTAAGTGTGTGTACTGTGGTCTTTAAATCACTGCATAGCTGTATGACCGTACAGAGATGTGTCTTTGATAAAGGTAATAAATGTCTGACGTGTGTGGGTGTTTGTAGACTACCGAGAATGACCTCAAATGTTTCTTCTCCCGGTATGGAACAATTAAGGAAGTGAAGATTATTATCGATCGTGCTGGAATGTCAAAGGGGTAAGTGCATTCTCATTGTTTCAGTATGGGAGATTGAATTGAATTGAATTCTAAGTGATTTAAAACACATTTACTATTTTGAGCACTCTTTTACGCCTCTCTCTCTCTTTCTAGGTATGGCTTTGTAACCTTTGAGACTCCCGAGGATGCACAGAAAATTCTACATGATGCAAGTGTATGTTTTGTGAGAATAGATCCAGATGATATGTTCTAGTTTAAGTTCCTTCTTTTTTTTTTCGAACTAGTTAATGCACTTTAACAAGACATAGATATTGGAAAGTAAGTGATATACAATGTACCAACAGTATTTGAGAAAACATAAATGAAAAAATGTAAAAAGAGAGGGATTGTGATATGTTCCTGATATTTTACATTGTTTATTTAAGATGCGTTAGATAAATAGATGGTGGGGGGGAATTGATTTATAAATTGTTTTAAATTGCAATTCTTTTGTGTGGAAATATGCGTATTGCCACACTGACTCCAAATCTCATCTATTTTAAAAAAATATATTTTTTACTATTAAAGTATTAACTATTTTTAACAGAGATGAACTGGTCGATTGACCAGTGACCAGAATTAATTGGTTTTCAGGTTGATTGGCCATGACCAATGATCGGCTGATCAGCCTCAGATATAAACGATTCTGTATCAAGCGCAGAAGCTTCCAAGAGATGCAACAGAAACACATTTTTGTGGCGTTATATTTCCAAAAATCATGCACATTACAAGCCTCCAATCAGCCTTTTTCTCCAAATCTGAGTGAATTAGTCTTAAACATAAAGTCATACGCGCTTGCACAATCTAAAAACAAGTAAGTGCAAATTAGTCGAAAATCGTGGGTTAGATGTGGCGTTATATTTCCAAAAAATCATGCACATTACAAGCCTCCAATCAGCCTTTTTCTCCAAATCTAAGTGAATTAGTCTTAAACATAAAGTCATACGTGCTTGCACAAGTCTAAAAACAAGTAAGTGCAAATTAGTCGAAAATCGCGTGGGTTAGAACCCCTGTAAGCCCGCGTTAGAAGCCGTGCACGTCTGCTCACTCGCAGCCACTTAACCCGCACGCTCACTGTCAAGTTTAGCTTTGGAGGCATTTGAGGCGTTTCTTTATAATCCTACAGGTGGCGCACTCTAAAGCGTTTGATAGGAGTGAATAATTTGATAAATTTGTTTAGAAATAATAATTATGCTAGATGACAGAAATACATGCTGCTTAGTAAAACTGTGGGTATCCTGATAATATTGTATCGTGTGTTATCGAAAGAGTGCTTGTATATCAAAGAACTAATTTATCAAAGCTAATTTCCCCATAAGAAATAATGGAAACTCAGATTATTTGTTCCACAGCCAAAAATTATTTATTCATATTCATTAATACCAAATATAAAGTAAAAAAATAATAATACTCTGCACTTTACCTTTGATAGGAATCATGACAGACAAAGTGCATGCATACTTCTTATATGTCAAGTTCTCACTCATTTATCAAGTTAAAATTTATTTTTTAATTTTGCCCGTCTTGCAAATTGCTCGCAGATCAAGTTACTTGTAATCCAGGGTTTCAATGTAAATATCCTTATACAGTATAGGTATTATATACGATTAAATATTCCATAATGTTTTATGTTCTAGTGTTACAGAAATGTAATTGAAACTGATTTAACTGTGCTTATACAATGAATCTTTTTGAGAACATTCTCCTGACAGTGAAGCATGGATGTGATGTCATAGCACTGAGGATCATCACCCTTGGCCTCTTGGAAGCATGTCCAACTAAAACCCTTATAGGCAAAATCACTGTTGTGTAGTATTCTTTTCATTTTTAGTGATACACCACATTATGTTTGACATTGATACTTTCTACAGTTTCTACTTTGTAGTTGTTCGATTAGATGTTCAGATGTTCACTAATAAGCTCTGGGGCCCTCCTGAGACTAATCAGCAAGGCCCAGAGGCCATGGTTGAACTGTCGAGCCCTGCAGTTGTAAGGCTCCAACAGTACCGGGTACACAAACATGCTGCCTGCACTGATATCCTGCCTTGTACAAATAAGCATGGTCTCAAATATCCATAGTTCTTAACAGTTTGAAGAAATGTAGAAATTGTTCTCAATATGCATCTGTTACAAGCAATTATATGGTCTGTATAACTAAGCAGTAAGACTTCTAATGTGATCCCTGTGGGTAAGATGATACAGTCAGTACTGTGATGTACTTATAGAAATATGCTTAGTGCTTTCTTGTTCCATATAAATAGATGAGTTGAATATGAGCCTCTCTGTCTCGTCCTCTCTTTCTTGTTCTCTGTTTCAGGTGGATAGGTTGTGTTTTCGGGATAAGAGGCTGAACATTGGACAGGCAGTTCGCAAGCAACACGGGACCATGCACTGTAAGAATCCATACATCACTTGCGTGTACAGTATATTTGACAGTTTGGTTGCCGTAGCAAATTGACACTCTGTGGTTTTAAAGCAGTCGGTCACTCCGTGGCGAGTCCCAGCTCTCCTCTGTCTCTCCCAGCATCATTTGGCACCATGTACCTGACCACGCCCATGGGATATCCCTACACCTTCCACAACGGAGTGGCCTACTTCCCCAACCAGGAGCCAAATACACACCCCTCACACTGGCCTTCTGTGAGTTCAGCAAACAAACACACACTTGTTATATTTGTAGATGTGTATTGATCCCAAAAAAACTTTTGTGAAATGTGGATTTAGAAGTGATTATATATGTGAATAAGTAAAATACCAGACATTTATGCACTTTTCTACATAAATTACCAAGAAACATGTTTATTTTGTTTTTAAATTTCCGTTAGTGTTAGTACAATGTTACAATGCAGTATTTTGCTGTTTTGTGTTTGTTAGTCACACGCAGTATCCGGATCTCCGGTCATGGTGGCTCACCCAGCTGCTCCTTTTTATACTCAACAAGCCTGGCCCCAGCACCAGGTCAGTGCACCCAGATAGAAGTCATGATTTTAAAGCTGACTTTAAATAAAATTTCAAGAATGCTTGATTTTACAAGTTCTGAATATTCAGGACCTAACGTCAAATCCTTCTTGTTAGAAATGGAGGTACTATGTTTCCCTTTATTGTTTGATATAATCATCAATAATTATAATCTTGCTCTCTTTCTCACACTTAGGGTCCATCCCAGTATGTGAATGGACATGTCCCTTGGGGTTATCCTCAGGTGAAGGTGTGTAACATACTGCCGTCAGTTTGTGTGTATCACCAATCAGTCATTTCAGTGCTCATGTGTTTGTGTGTTTTTTAGTCTTCTGTCCATTCGAACCCGAGTCCTTTGCTATATGTCCAGCCTGCTGAGTTGACGTATCACCCAGTGGAACCGAATGAAAGCGTGTGCGTTCAGTCAGCCGTGCCTCTAATGGAAGCTGGTGTACCCGAGGTAGCAATACACACTTCTCAGGATCACTCCTATAGTCTGTGTATGGTGTCGCAGTATTGATGTGTCAAAATATATATAGAGATACTGTATATATATTGTAAACTACTGTATGTACATCAAGTGTGTTTAATTTTTGTGTGTGTTTGTGAGCAGGCCTGTATGGATCACATGGTACAGCCGCCGTATCAGATTTATGTGCAGAGTCCACTAATTCTGCCTCAGGGTGATGGCGTGAAGGTGAGCCTGCTTATTACTATAAAGCTCTTTTACAATAGGCAGGTTTCCATCAGAGTGAAAATATTGCCATTGTTTCTCATATTCGTGGTGTGAAAAAACAATGTTATTCTTTCTTCCTATCAGGAGCAAAAGTTCCAGTCAGTCAGAAGAGGTTTCTCTCACCCTGGAGTCCACCTGAGACCCAGGTTCACCCGCGGCCGTCATTACACACACCTGCGTAAAGATTACGTGCCTGATCTCCACACCACGCCTCCTCCTGCATCCTCACCTGCATAGGATGCGCTGAAATAAAAGGGTTTGGTCTGCTTCCTCACCTCACAGTGCACAATACAGTGTAGTGTAACACAAACACACTGAAAACACCCAGACGTAAACGCAAGCCATCGTCAGGACTAAAACTAATCTCTGCATAACCAGTGTATAGTAAATTTAAGGAGGTATCCAAACAAAAAAGCACTGAAAAGCCTTAAAATATAAACTGAATCAACCAAGCCAACAAGCACACTATAGATTCTATACGAAACTTGTTTGTACAAAATTGTTGCCTAAATCAAACGTGTAGATCAGTTTTATGGGCCGTTTACATCTACCAAGACTACACACTGACTAAACACAAACTAAATCACACTTCAGCCTGAAACTACTTACTTACACAAACCCTAAATTTGTGTCGAGCCAAACACTAACTTCTCTCAGCCCTGACTAGTATGTAACTGCAGTGAAGTAAATTTTTACATAAAGTGAACAAGAGCCCTTTATATGTTCTTAGCGCATTTTGAACATGATGTCTTCGATTGGCGAACAATAAATTCTCGTGAAACTCATGAAAGAAATTTATTTTTCTTTGTCTGTTGCTTCATCCACATACACTGTTGTATATCCAAAATTTGTAACTGTCCTGATCGCATCATGGCAAAGACAGATCTGTCCTAATTTAGCAAACACCTAGAAACCATCTTAAACAAACATAAGATTACTACTGTGCGTTCAAGGTGCAGTTAGCGTGAATACCGTCATATTTTTTGTAAGTCAGTTTTCAAAGAACTCAAAACAACACACGAGGCTAAACACAAATCATCTAAACGCATGGTAATGCCATGTGCCTTGCATTCAATATTTTGAGCTTGCAATACCGACCTTAATGCTTTTATAAAAAAAATAATAAAAATGTCTATAAGCTCCTTGCAGTTTTTTATCAACTCCTTCATTCACGTACAGTGCAATACTGTTACAGTGCTCATACCATCAGCATATATAACCAACTGCAGGTATTTATTTATTTATTGAAGCATGTCTGTGTCCATATCTATCTATATATACATACATACCTATCAGTTTTATGACAAACTCGCTCATTTTCCCACAAACTGATTTTCTTCAGGCCAGTGTTTCTTTGGTTTGAAGATCTGCTGTTTCTGTATATAGTTAAAAAGGTCTTTATTCCTTTCATTTAGTCTAGTGTGTGTGTGTGATTCTGAGACCATTTTATGACAATTTTTATTTAATGTTTTTTTTTTGTACAATTTGTGCACCTGGGAATGTATCTGATTTATCAAAGTTCTTGTTTTTGTTGTTTTGCGCGCACACACAAGGAAGGTCATTGTTTTTCTAAATCAGAAAATAATATAAAAATAATTTTTGATTATTAAAAGGGTAATTTATACTTGTTATATGTTATTACTTTAAGGAGTTAAAAGAGTTATTTAAGGTGTGTGGTTTAATGTCTTTATTACGAGACAAGTGTTTCTTAAAAATATACATGCCATTAAAGTGTTCTTAAAAAACTGCTTTGTTGAACT
>JAOTRS010000012.1:5416252-5434764 GCA_028565755.1 Dinotopterus cunningtoni | reverse complement strand
AAAAGTGCAGATTCAGTACTGTGATGGGCTTTAAAACCAGACTGAAATTTCTCATGTAAATTGTTTTCCTGTAAACCACCAATTTCATTAAATTTCAAAGATTCATACAGAAAAAAAATTATATTTGGAATACTAACCACTGCTAACTAAGCATTTTTACAAATGCTCATTAGCAAAGTTCAAACAAATGTTGTATATCAAGCTGGTTTTCTCCAAACAGGAGTGACAGGAGGGATGTAAAACTCTGCTCTCGACAAAACTAACATTGTATGATTAAATATGTATTTGTTCAGACCTTGGACTTTCCTATGAATAGATAAAGAGAAATGACCACAAACTCTGGTGTAAAAATAGCAGATAAAACTTATACTTATTGTACAATAAACGTGAGGCCTGAAATCTCTCAACAGCCCAGGAATAAAATTATGAGGGGCATTCAAGTCAAGGGACTTTTGATTGTGCAGAATAACAGAACACAGTTATCAGAGTAAAAACTCCCTTAATTCTGTTATATAATCCCCTGCCACGATAATGCACTAATCCCAGTCATTCACTAGTGCTTGGATAGAAAATTGACTCTGCCTGCCTTATGTCTGAAACGCTGGCCTCCCAGGAACTCCTATAATGACCCAACCATATGGATGGGAAATAAAACAGCCTTAGGCCTTAGGATGTGTGAGTGTTTAGAAATGTTTGAATGGACCAACTACCGCTCCATTATAAGTCAGTTCGAAGCAGGTTTTGTGTTCACACCTTACTAAATTTAACATGATGAAATTTTCAAATTACAATGCAAACACACTCAAGAAACATCAGGTTAAAGATAGCATGGAGTATGTTTTAATGATAAGAACAAAACACCCTAGTTAGGATCAGGAGATTAACACCAGGAGTTTCTTATGTTGGAACCGCGATTAAGGAGGAATAGCACCATATCAGTTTCTTATGTTCAATGAAATTTGAAATTGTTTAAGTTTTGGGTTATAGTAAGGGGGAAACAAAAATATGACAAAAAAACTATCTATAAAAGGTATAAAATCTTTAAAGAATGATTTACACATAGTATACACAGTATTAGTATACAGTCTGAAGTTAGCAGTTTCAGCTTTGTATTTGCCTTTATGAAAATCAACAAAATCGTCACAATTTCTAAAACATATTTGCATGATCTCGGGTTGTGTTAATAATGATAATAAAAAATAAAAATAAAAAAATCACAAAAGACAGCAACATGTACACAACACCAAGTTTAGGTTTTTACAAATCAGGATAAAAACTTCTAAACCATAATATCAGTTTCGATTTGGTTATGACTGAACTTTTTCACAGATGGGTGAATTCATTACAGAGGGGGTGCACTGGGAATACATCGTACGGGTTACAGATTACACACAGGGGGAAGTCATTTCCAGAATCATCAGTGTTGAAATTTTCATGGAATTTCTGTGGAAGCTGGCTTAGACATGTGTTGCGTAACTTTTTAATGTTTTCCAGCAGCTGTTGTAAGGTCCCGGTTGGTGTGTTTAAAAAAAAAAACAGGCTTTGGGAAATTATTGATGTTTAATTCTGCTTTGTATCAGCCATGATGTAATGTGTGGAGCATGTGATAGACAGTCATGTGATAATGAGGTCAAGCATCAGATTGTCATGTGTCCAAAGAGAAAAACAATCGGTTTCACTTACACGGAGAGTTTTAGGTCAGCAATGTCCTTGCTGGATGACAAAACACACTCACATACATTCATTTTTTTATCATTGTGAGGACCTTGCATTGATTAAATTAAATGCAGCTAATTAATGCCGTCTTTAGTGACCTTTAGTGTCAGTATACAAAAAAAAACATTGGGCTCTTTTAGTTTTTAAAATAATGAAAGTTTCACGTGTCCCCACAAGGACAAAACAGACAGATAATCCTATTCTTGTGGGGACATTGGGACCTCGCCAAAGTGTAAAAACTCCTCCCATGTCCAAAACACACACACAGAAAGCCACACGTTCTCTCTCTCTATCTCACTCTCAAAGACAAACAATTTTATCAGAAATAAATAATGTCAGTTTCTAAATTTACTTTACATATCCACTTTTGAAACACGACAATTCCGTACACTGTTAATTCTGATAACAACAAAAGACTTTGTACCGTGACCTTCGACAGAACGCAAAACAAACCAGAGTAAACTATCAGAGAAAAACTGGATTTCTAGCGAAACTAAAGAAATACCCAAAGTTTTTTGTGTATTCCTGGAAAAGTTGTTTTTTTCCCCACATCAAAGTCCTCATGTGGTCATGCCACACGATCAGCAGTGTGTGTGAGGAGGGAACGAGCTCGAGCTTGCTCACATGAAACAACCACAGTGACGCTAACATTTTCAGACGTGCTCGAACACTTAGTGGGTTGGGATTGTTAGTGCTTTCCTACTGAAAAGTGCAACAAAAATAACATTCAGTGTAAACGTAAAGCGCTTAATCCGAAAATTGCAGTAAAGTACGTACTGAGCAGCAATAATGCAAAGCAACACTTATAGGTCACCCTAATGTTTTCATTTTTATTCCCCTGTGTTTATCTGAATTTAATGGAATTACAGAAGTCTGGGCTGGTCCCTGAAACGACTCTTTCTATGTGAAACAGGGGACCGGCTCAGTTCAGATAAGTCCAGGTTTTTTTTCGTTTGTGATGTAACAGGTTTAAGTTTGCATGCACACAATTTGCAATTGCTGGTGTTAAACTGTTCCAGTTTCAACCTGCCTTTTAACCAGACAGGCCCACGAGGTGCTTTGCATCTACAGGTAATAAACGTTAGTGAAAAGAAAGGTCCGTCTACGTGCCATCCAGCACATCGCCAATACACTCCACCCTGGAGATATATGCATCGTTTCACTGGCAGTTACTTACTGGTTCGGGTTCCCAGCTCGGCACCCGATTGTATCTGAGCACTTGGGGGGTGAAGCACCTTGCTCAAGGGTCCAACAGAGGCAACCAGGTGGTGTCAGGTCTGGTACCAGAGCCCTCCTGAGCATCCAACACCTTAACCCCCGATTGAGCTACCCCTGCCCCAGTAAACGTTAGTAAACGAATAAAAAGAAAACATTTCATAATATTTATGGCAGTACACATGGATGGATGGTCTGTTACCGCCATAGTGTTGTTTATATTTTCTACATATTAGATATAAGCCAAAGTAAAAAAAACTTTTATTGTAGAATCGGTATTAACTCGAGGCTCAGTGCAGGGTTAGTTTAGATGTGATCTAATATTTAGTTAAAGGTGTTTGAAGTAATAATGCACAGTATGATACAGTATGTTCACAGATTAATATATTTACATATACAGTACTGTGAAAAGTCTTATCTTTAGTACAAATGTTTGTTTTGTCTATCATGTCGCTATTATTATGTACAAAACTATTCACTATTTCTAAGCATACCTTAAAAATTAATAAAAACATTATTGAACAATATCTGTATGCCTATAATAAAGCAACATATTACATGACAGATCAGTTTTCAAATAGAAACCAAAAGAAAAAATAATGCAGATTCCTGGGTTTTGCACGAAAATCGAAAGGAGTGAATGTGACAAATTCACCAGAAGAACTCCATATTCTCCATCACACTCGAACCTAACAGCTGTTTTACTTAAAGTACTGCGCAAACGTCTTGAAAGCATACAAAACAGTTGTATGTCTTGGGAACATCTTGGGAATGTCTTGGGAACATTTTTGTTCTTTGCCTTTGAAAATACATCAACATATTGCAAAGAAAATTCTATAAAGAGCACTAAAGAGTAATAAAATGAACACAGTCGATATTTGGTGTGAAAACTCTTTGCTTAAAAATAATCAGGAGTGTTAGACAGAGATTTGTGCAGTTTTATAAGTACAACAGCTGTTAGGTTTTACGAGCTTGCTAGAGAACATGCCGCAGTTCTTCTGGTAACTTTGTTACACTCGCTCCTTTCTATTTTCATACAACAAAAAACACGATTCTGCATTTTTGTTTCCATCTGAAAACTGGTCTGCTTTACAGAAAGCAAATATTCTTGTGTATTGTTATTATTTCATACATTTATAAAGTATGTTTGGAAATAGTGAATGGTTTTGTACATAATAACGCAGACATGAGAAACATATATAACAACATTTGTACTACATATAATATGGTGCTTAAAACTTTTGCACAGTACTGTACATAAAATAGTATCATGTTAAAATACTAATGTACTTTCAGCTCCTGTCTACAACTGCATAAACCAGTTGGATTAAATCGTTTCAATGAGTGAGTGCAAAAGTTTGCATCCCTTCGCTTCAAAAGTATTTAAGAATTGTTGCTGTTTTTAAATTCAGATATTCCTTCATTATAAAAGTTTAGAAAAGTGAAGAAGTAGGCTAATCCAAGACTTTTTGCACGCTGCTGGTGTTTGTTTGTTTGTCTGAATAATGCCATTTCTAATCTTTCAAAATTGTCCATGTCTGTGAAAAACAAAATACGTTCTAGGTCTCCTAAAAGCTTTTCAAGCTGTTTCATCCTGCACTTGGGTGTCTGTGTCCTGCAAACTGCTAGGGTTTGTTTGTCTACAACTTAAAGTGCACAAATTAAAGTACACGCCTTAATTAATTATTAAGTAAATAAAATAAATTAAACAAAGACCATGCCAGAGCATGTAGATATGTTTTCTTTAAAAAAAATAATAAAATAAAAATAAGAGCTGGATCAAGTGTTATAACAGGATTTGAATTAAAACAAGATTAATTTAGCAAAGATTTTAGCACAGTGGATAAAACCTAGGGGTGTGCAAACTTGTGCACTCGTCTGGATCTTAGGTGCTGGTGGTGGATTCTCTGTGCATTTAGGATGTTTAGCATGGAGCAGGTGTGCGAGGCAAAAGTTTTGGCCCCCTGACAGATTGTTAGTGTACTGAACCCCGTGTGTGTGTGTGTGTGTGTGTGTGTGAGCATCAAGTCTGAGAAGTCTGAGATAACTCGCACGTGTACGATCACCCAAATAAGTTAGACTTGGGTCTGGATCTGAAGGGGCCAGAAGTCTGACCGGAAGTGGCTCCTTCGAGCCGATCAAAATGAGACGTGCTGTGAACAATCACAGGAGCTGTGATCCCCGCGCGTGCCTTGTTTATCCTGGGTTTCAGCTTGTTAAACGACGACTTCCGGCGAAGTGGCTTGATCGCGTCACTGTCCCGGTCGTCGTCCTCGCTCGCGCTGCGGTTCAGCAGCCGCAGGTTGGCGTGGAGAACCCGGGGCAGCTTCCAGCGCGCGGCCTCGTCTCCGCCCGCAAGCTCCGCGACCTCAGGGTCGCGCGTCCTCTCTGCGTCGGCGCCGGCTATGTCGAGGACGTCTCGCGCGACGTCGTCGCGCAGGTACTGGCTCGCCTTCTTGCCGCTGTAGTCGCGCGCCTCGACGTCGGCGTCGCACGCGCCCACCAGCATCTTGATCACCTCGACGTGGTTGTGCGCGGCGGCCAGGTGAAGCGGTGTGTAGCCGGCGCTCGAGCGCGCGTTCACGTCGAGCGCGACGCCGCGCTGCCGCGCGAAGTTCACGATGTGGGCGAGCAGCTCGTGCTTGCCCAGCTTGGCCGCCCAGTGCAGGCACGTGAAGCCGGTCACGAAATCCCGCTTGGACACGAGCCCGGGATCGGTGTCCAGCAGTCTCCGCAGACTGTCCCACTCGCCGTCGCAGGCGCACATCATCCACGCGTGCTCCACGGGGTCGAGCGTCGCGGTCGCGCTCTCATCTTCAGCCTGCGCGGTCGCGGTGCTCTCGCCGTCGCTCTTCGCCGAGTGTCGGCTGTGCCTGTGCACCACACTGCGTCGTACCTGCGGAGAGCCGATCACCGTGCTCCCACGAAAACTTTTCCGCCTGCCCCTGGGTGTGTGAGATTCCGAGCGTCCCTCATGCGTCCCGCCCTCACGCAAGTCTCGACAAAGCCCCGGTGATCCTCTACTCCTCCTGTCCTCGCGTTCTGATCTGCCCTCGGTCGGGGAATCGGCGTGCGTCGTCGGTAAATCCTGGCGATTTAAGACAGCCTTAGGTAAAGGAGACGGTTCGCTTTCTGGAGCGCATTCTCCGGTGGTTTGTGCATCATCTTTATTGGCAGTAGTATTAGACCTGCTGCGATTCCCAGCGCCAGCGTTTCCCATTCTCGTCTTATCCTCGGGTTTGACATCCGGATTAGTTTGCGAAATTTCCCAAGGTGTGTGCTCACCTGCGCTGGCGCCGCCCGAGACAGGCGGTATTTCTTGTTTTGCGTCTTTGTTCTCTGACGGGACGTCAAGCGCGTGCCTCTGAGACGCGTCAGGTTTAACCTGCGCGAGGCACGCATCCCTCCGGTTGCCATGGGTAACCTCAGCGCTGAGGCTGGTTTCCAGGACCACGGCGGCGGCGCTGCTGCTGTTGTCCAGTCTATCCTTCTCCTCCTCCTCCTCCTGTCGTTTGACCGACCCTCTGAACCTTTTCCTTAGACACACGTATTTCTCTCCGTTCTCCACTCTCACCACCGCCACCCGGTCCACGTAGCTCTTAATCTCCCCTTTAACCGCGGCTCTTCTCTCTGGGTCACAGGAAACAACGGATCGGAAATGGTCGATCAAATCTGTGTTCTTCACTCTCCCTCCTCTCTCCGTTAGAAAACATAAAACCGCTTCTTGCGTGCATTCCGTCGCCATCAGATCTCCGCACCGTCGAACATATTTATTGTTTATCAGGGCTGTCTCTATATAGAGAGCTGAATAACGGATAGCTCTTTCTTTGTAAAGACCTGAATAACTGATCTCTGTCTCTCTCTTTGTAGATATCTGAATAAACAAATCGCCCCGTCTCAGGACCTCTTGTGTCTGCTAATCCCTGGTACTGCCAGTAAGCGGAGCAAACACTTCTTCATTCATTACTCACACCCGAGCAAAAACACTCCCGCCTCAATGAAACTGTCCCCTTTCGACGCCATTTTGGATCTGAACCTTATGAGCATTCCCACTATATGCGGTCCATACAGAGCCAAAATGGACGCCAGTTTCTCATTTCCAATAATGTTGCCTTTTCCAAGCGGTTATCCGTTTCAGGGCGTACCATTCATTGTACACAGAGGGGAGGTTCACTGAAACAGAGCTAACTCGCGATATAACATGGTCGCACGAATAACCAATAATTATAACAAACACACGAAATTTATAGGAATTCCAATAATTTTGTCTAATGTTAGAGTCAGAGTCTTTTTTTTAATTGAGGCATTTTTATGTGCTCTACTTAGAGATGTCCCCTATCCGGGAGAGCAGTGGTACAGTCCTGCTGCATTCCAATCGTTTCTCCTGCAAACTTTTTCAATTGGCTTCACCCGCCTCTTCCATGTCGGTACTTTTTAAAACATAAATAATACTAATATAATAAAAAGAAATTTAATTATAGAAAACACAAAACATGGCTTCGTCTGATGTTGCTCGACAGGGGGTAAGCTTCTTATATATTTCTGTTCTTTAGTAGGTTTTAACGTTTAGTTTAGCTAGGTGGGGAGAGGGCTAGTTAGCTAGCAAGGAGTTAACTAGCAATGAAGAAATCAAGATTTTTAACGTCTGAAGTGCCAAATGTTAGGTATAAATTAAATTAATGTCTATGTATTTATAGACTTTAAGTAATTTTAATAAAGAACAAAAATGCTTTTTTTGTTGTTATAAATTAGTTCACCCTTTCCTATATCCTTTATAAACCTTTATACATTCATCTTACTTTATCTGATTACATGACTTCTAAGATCAACAATCTTATCGTTCAGTCTCATTGAATATTACACTTTTTGATGACTCAACCTGTACTAATCTTAAATTTATCCAATCACATGCTTAGAATATAGTATAAGTCCCGCCCCTTGTCCTGCTCTGTAGTTAAAGCTCTTGATTCCTAGATTCCATCCATCCATCTAGGAACCTCTGTAGTTCAACTAGTGACTGTGGATGCCAATAGTGATTACCGCTGTATTTATTCCCCTTTCATGACCTCCGCTTTATGACATTTACACTCGCACACTACATACAATTTGGGAATACCAGTTAGCTTAATCTGCATGTCTTTGGACTGTTGGAGGAAACCCACCAATCACAGGGAGAACATGCAAACTCCATGCACACAGACCCCGAGGCGGTAATCGAATTACAAACCCTTTGTGCTGATTCCATTTGTATTGCGATTCTTTAAGGGTCAAGATTTTATAGATCTTTTGATTCAGTGTTAAATTTGTCTCAGATTTTGTTAAAATATCAAAGTAACTTGGTAAATAATTTCCTTTAACAGCACAGGATGAAGTCCTGCCTGTACTTGTGTGAATAGTTTAGATCTCTGTAGTTAAAGCAGTGAACAGGTTTTGGTTCCGCACACCATTTCCTTTTCCAGTTGTCTCTTTAGTAAGAATTAATATGTCAGATTGAATCGTTTTGAAGATGGTTTGGATTTTCGCGGTTACGTGTCCGGTGCTTTTTAGAGGAGTGAAGCAGTATTTGGTGCAGTCTAAGACTAGATAAGGAGGAGATTTAGGGGCTTCTTGCTCAGTAAGAGCAATCTCAGTTTTTCACTTAAGGCACATAAGGCAGTATTTCAATATTAATAAAAAAAAAAAAAAAATTCTGCTCAGACGTATTGCGGTATATATACTGTATGTATCCAAGACCCTGGAGCCAACAAATCTGTAGCATAACATCTTCCAGAGTTGAAAGAAAGGATAGCAAACCTGTTCTCCACATATATACTGTAGTTAGTTTACTATGATATTGTCAGATTTGTTTCGATTCATCACGGTTGCAGCATTTCGCAAACTACATTGGATGTTGTGCAGATCACTCAGGCGCTTCAGCATGTCGTCTCGCTGACTTCCTGTTTGAAACACTGCTCTCATGCCACAATTCCATCGGGACTGTAAAATCTTGGTTGCTCAGCCTTCTTACATTCCTGATTTGCTTAAAAAAAAACAACAACAACGTCGTTAAGCATGTCGTCCTCCCAAATAGCGACAAGCCCCAGAGTGCTCTGGGGTGTGTGTGTGTGTGTGTGTGTGTATATATATATACTTAAAGCACAAGAGAATAGGAATAATTTTTTTAAGCTTGGCTAAGATCTAATATTTTTCCCTTTTTTTCCCCCCCACTCTTGTTCCCACATGTGCAAAGCAAATGTTGGCTAACCCTTAGGATGAATGAAAATAATGCCTAAGTTTTAAAGATGTTCTCTCCATAATGACAAGGAGCAAAAATAGTCAGATTGTAAGTGTTAGAGGCCGACAAGCGAGCTGAGATTTTAGCGACCATGCAACAAGCGATATTTCTTTAAAACTGATCAACAAATCCAAATGGTTTGGCCAAAATGCTTCCATAGACCAGTCAATTACAGGTTGAGGTACAAAAGTGTGAGAAACTGGTCACAGTGGCTTCATCTTGGTCCGTCATTTTATTAAATGTCTCTAAAAACAAAATAATGTTTGGAAATGAGCAGCAGTGATTATAATTATGTTGATGGAGCACATTTTGCTTGCTTTGCTAATTAATACAAAGCAGAAAACATAGGTTAATCAAACTTAAATACATTTTACGTAGACCAGACTAGTTAGTTATAGACCATTGTGGCTACTATGTGTTATCAGTAAAAAAAAAAAAAAAAAAACGCACACGCACAACTCTGGACATGAGCAACAATCGTACGTCATTACGCGAACAGGAAACATGAACGGCGTACTGCTTGTCGAGAGCACTCCAAATGCAAGCATAATGTTTACTTTATATATTTTTATTATTGTTGCATGAATTGTCACACAAAAGAATCATGATATGTAAATGTTTTTTTTATTGTTTCCCCCCAATCTCTAGTGTGAATGTACAGCTACACTGCATTCATTAAACCAGGTTGTCTTGTTCCAGGATAAACTCTAATTTAAGTCCACTTTAATATATTTTTGTACAGTACCAGTCCAATGTTTGGACACGCCTCCTAGTTCGCCTTCTTTTTTTTTTAATCTACATATTAGAACAACACTAAAGATTATTGCATATTTCGGATGCCTTCGGCCTTTTCTTTTTTAACACTGTAGAAAGAGATAGAAATCTGAAAAGGCCACTATACATAGTGTGTGTAAGTTAAAATTGTAAAATTGAAACTTTCACACACCTTTTTTGTTCTATATATAAACTTTAACTTTTCTGCTTTTCGTTCCTCATCCCTGTTTAAAATGAGACT
This sequence comes from Dinotopterus cunningtoni, assembly GCA_028565755.1. Taxonomy (NCBI): domain Eukaryota; kingdom Metazoa; phylum Chordata; class Actinopteri; order Siluriformes; family Clariidae; genus Dinotopterus; species Dinotopterus cunningtoni. The sequence goes on along the minus strand of JAOTRS010000012.1, from coordinate 5,424,544 downwards.
GAAAGCTGTGTTTGAACTATGCGACTCTTTATTCAAGGGTGTTGTCTTTATGGACCGTGTCCCAAACACAATCCACAAAAAAAAAAAAACACTGTGGCTAAATTTCCAGATCATGTCCTTATTTTTAGTTGTCAGTTTTGCCTTCACAGCTGTCGGCTTCTGCTTTCCTCTGTCCTTTATGTCCTTTCACTCAGACTCAGGGAGAAGAGTTGGGACCAAATTTCCTAACCCCACTCTTACACATAGGACATTTCAAGTCCTAGCAGTGTTTTGCAGGGTTTCAGTTCTGAGATGAAACGTTTCAGTTGTGGTTACGTTTCATATCAAAGGCTTTGACATGCTTGTTTGTTTTTGTTTCAACAGGAGAGAAACACTCGTCCCTTATCTCTGTCCGGTCACGTCGGCTTTGACAGTTTACCTGATCAGCTGGTCAATAAATCAACCAATCAGGGCTTCTGCTTCAACATCCTCTGCATAGGTGACTCGATAGGATGATTACTTTGAGTATCTATGTATCTTCTAACACGTTTAATCTTTCTAATGACATAGAAGAGAATCATATTCACTTCTTACTGTTACGTTCTCATACATACATGTTTCTTCTTCTTCACGGACGTATAATTTCCTTCTCAGGTGAGACTGGTATTGGAAAGTCCACTTTGATGGACACGCTGTTCAACACCAACTTCGAGAACTTTGAGTCGTCTCACTTTGAGCCGCGCGTCAAGCTGCGCGCCCAGACGTACGACCTCCAGGAGAGCAACGTGCGTCTGAAGCTCACCATTGTCAACACGGTGGGGTTTGGAGACCAGATGAACAAACAAGACAGGTGAGGGGGACAGTCGCTAAGATGTTTATACCAACAAGTCGGGCAGACTTTAGACAATAGTACGCTATATGGTGAATTGTTTGTGGACACCGTTTGACAACCGCACCCATACATACTTGTTGAGCATCTCAGTCCTGATTTACTATACAGGTAGTCCCCGACTTACAAACATTCGAGTTATGAATTTCTGCAGATACAAACGAACAGCGTTTCTACTTCCGGGTTAATCACAGAAGTAGCTCATGTGTATTGTACAAAAAATAGTGCACCAGATACCAATATTTACAATTATATACAATATTATCAGTGTGTAAGTAAATGTATAAAATGTCTAAAGTTCGGTATATTGTATGCGCGCGTGTGTGTTGGAGAAATGAGTTTCAGTGAATCACTCCGGAAGCACGATGATAGAAAATGTCTGTCCTGTAAAGCTGTCTTGATGGTGAATAATCCTAATTTCGGAAAATCCTTAACAAAACAGAGTTCACAGTCCCATACAGTGGAAAACAGCTCTGAGACAAAATGGCGTCTGGGATTCCCCTCAAGATTTAAAGGTGCAGAGACACCACTGTTACATTTCACTAAGAAATAAATTTCTTAGGTGCGATTGCGGTTTTTGGCCACATTATGGCATTTTGGGGGAACAGAGACAGAAATATAGAGACTGTGTGTGTGTATACCTGTATATAAATATATACACACACACAGTCGCAGCCTCAGTTGCTCGCGAATTTTTCCTTAGAACCGAACTAATAATTGTTCGCGGAAACCACAAATATCTTTTTTGTGGCATTAAATCATTTTTCATGCATTTTAACGCTAAATTATTAAGACTAGTTTACTAGTTTTGTAACATTGATTTTAACATAAATTCAACATAAATTCCCAAATAAAATATAATACTGTATACATTTTTAAGTACTGCAGAGAGAACTCAAAGCAACCTTAGAGGAAGACACATCTTGGGATAGTGAATTGTTATTACCGTATTATTACTTACTCGACTTATACCAAAGAAAACGCGCTTGCATGAATTACAGTACATATAGGGCTAACGTGTGTATTTTATATTCTAACACTGCAGGAGACACAGCAGTACAGTACTGTATAGTATACGGGTTTACCTTTACATTATTTTTTCTTTTTTTTAATGTATTAAACCGAGTTTAAATTAAAGGCGTTTTGGGGGCATATTTAGGGTTTAAACTATAATAATAAGCATTTATAGGCTTTTTTTTTTTTTTTTTTTTGACTACATCTAAAATTCATGTTTTTTTTTTTCACAATCTGTGGGTACTTGTGAAACGTAACCCTTGTAAATTTCAGGGGTCGTGTGTGTGTGTGTGTGTATAAATGAAGTTATGAACCACTAGGTCAAGCCGTGATTTAACCTAAAAATCTCTTCTCCAGCTACCAACACGTGGTGGATTACATCGACACGCAGTTCGAGTCTTACCTGCAAGAAGAGCTGAAGATCAAGCGCTCGCTGCACAACTACCACGACTCACGAATCCATGCCTGCCTTTACTTCATCGCCCCGTCCGGACACTCGCTGAAATCCCTCGACCTCGTCACCATGAAGAAACTGGACAGCAAGGTTTGTGCCAAATACATTATATGTTTACAGAAACTATAATGCTTTTTATATTTAAATAGACATGCTCTTTTTTTTTTTTTTTTTTTTTTTCTTTTTGAACCCAGCCAGCATTGTCTGAATGTCAGAAACACAAGAACATTTTGGTGATTCAGAATGTAATCTGTCATGTAAAACTTCACTGTGTGGTTTACGATACGATGGAGTACCTTGGCATCTTGTTTCTTCAGAATTACTTTTAATTTTATTTTTTATGTTTTTAAACCACACAATGCGAGTATATATATTTATTTGTGTGTGTCTGTGTGTGTGTGTGTGTGTGTGTGTGTGTGTGTGTGTGTGATTCCAGTTGTTGTCGCCAAGGATGGTACAACAAGTTATTAGGTATAGGGTTTCTTTTTTTCACATATGGTCTGTCAGGTTTGGACAGTTTTTTTCCCTCCTTAATAAATGAAATCACCTTTATCTTTATTTTTATCTCATCTTTGTGTAATATTAAAATTAGTTTGATGATCTGAATTATTTTGTGTGACAAATATGCAAAAAAACAGGAAGGAGCAAATACTTTTTCACAGCAACTATGTTCAATAGTCATAATTAGCTGTAGAATCGCCCCGCTCATTACTGAGGAGAATAAGTTCAGACAGGTAGCTAAAACTTTTCTGTAGTTACACACATTCAGCGCTAGTCTACCACACCGAAAAGGAAGTGCCACCTTGTGGTGTTCTTTGGTATTACCGTGTGGCTACCTTACTAAACATCTGATTGTTACAGTATATTGGATTATATATAGATATAATTTTTTTTTTTTTAAATGTCCTGATGTGTTGGCATGGTGGCCCACTATGCCTGTACTGTTCTAGGGCAGGGCTCGGCAACCCCCGGCTCCGGAGCCCCATGTGGCTCTTTCATCCCCCTTCTGCAGCTCCCTGTGGCTTTGGAAAATAAATAACGAGTATGTAATTTAAATTTATTTTACTTTAGTTCCTCAGTTTTTTTTCTTATGTAATTGTTAATTTGAAGATTATCGTGATCTTGTAGCATTAAAATAAAACGTGTTTAATTTTTTTGTTGCTCAAAATATGCATCACACCAACTGAAGTGCGACACCCGCCGGGACACGTGATTTTATATAAATAGTCCTTTTTTTAAATTCAGGTTGACAGCTGACTGCACGCTCCAGTACACGCGATAAAAAAGGATGACGTCACACAGAAGCAGACGGCATTTATGGTTTGCTGCAGGTGGATAATTTAAGTCCGTATTTCATAAATACGAGGAGGATTTAAACAGACATTGAGTATTTTATTTGAAAGTTTTTTCAGAGTTCTAAAAGTTTTTGTTGCATGGAGAAATAAGATTTTGTTTTCTCTATAGCAGTTCATTGATTTCATAAATGCAACACACTATATATATTTTTTATACATAGCATAAAGGTAAAAAAAATTATGTATATAGTGTTATCTTTATTTTATATGAGAAAAGAGTTTTGTGGCTCCCGGTGTTTCTTTTCTGTGGGAAACGGCTCCAAATGTCTCTTTGAGTGTTTAATGTTGCTGTGTTGTTTGTACCCTGAATCTGCTACTGTTTAACGGCCTCTTCTCCAGCATCTTCTCCTGATCATCACCGACCCTGCGCTCTAACCCTAACTCTCAAGTAACCGAGCTGGAACGTGCAATTAAAATAATTTCTGTGCTGTAATGTAGGCTTCTGAAAAGTAAAAAAATGTCATGAGAAGTGTTGCATTTTTTTCTTTTTGTTTTTTTTTGTTCTGAGAAGTGCCTGTGGCTGCATTCGGGACACGTGAAGGCGTCACATTTTTAACATTTTTCCCCATCTGTAGGATTTCCTCTTCAGCTGCTTTGTACAGGCTTTTGTACAAAGCAGCTGTGTGTGTGTGTGTGTGTGTGTGTGTGTGTGTGTGTGTGTAGTTTATATAAGATCTCTGTGTAGTGTGGTGTAGGTTTGTGTGTCTGGTTTCAAGCTGGCATTCGGTGGGTGTTTCCTCCTCCGAAATGCTGGCAGTAGGACTGAAGTAGTGTTGGTATCGTGGTTCACAGCTATCTGAGCTCTTCAGGAGGGTGACTTTCTTTCATTTTCTTTTCATTTTCAACTTGTGACTATGTTAAGTAATAACAAATCCAACTGTGAAAAGTTGCTGATGTGGATGGTTCCTCACTGCACAGTTTAGTTTGTCTTTGATGCCGGTTTCTCATTCTTAAAACAACTTCATCCACCTTGCTCTCGCCAATGGTGTCGTCTCCGTGAAATGAGACCACGAACAACGACAAAGGGGATTTTCAAAGAGGAATCGAGAGTCGGATTCTACCATGGTGCGAATGCATGGCTTGTAAAAGAGATTATGTTGAGTTGTTAACAGGAGGAATCACTCCAATACCAACATGGTGCAATCTGAATGACCTCAGTGAGTCAATAAAAAAAGATATGTTATCATATGATATGATCTTATTTCCCCCTCCCCTTACTTCAGCTGATTGTCTGAATTTGGTGAATTTGAGCTCAATGAACGTTTGCTGTTGCTTGATGAGCCGGATCTGACCGTATCCTGTACGTATTCCTCACGCGGCCCCGTCTCTGCGCCTGACCTCGTGCATGTTTCTTGTTTTCTCAAGGTGAATATAATCCCAGTGATCGCAAAGGCGGACACCATCTCCAAAAGCGAGCTGCACAAGTTTAAGATCAAGATCATGAGCGAGCTGGTGAGCAACGGAGTCCAGATCTATCAGTTCCCCACCGACGACGAGACCGTCTCCAAGGTCAACAGCGCCATGAACGTGAGTCTGGGCTTAACTCTGAGCGGTGGGTTTAAACAGAAATGTTGTCAAATGTAAAAAAAAAAAAAAAAAAAAAATTCTCTGAAAATATAAATCAGAGTAATTAATAGGGACGGGAATCAGCAGTCACCTTCCAATACGATATTATATATAATCATCACCAATTTGTACATGATTGGATATTACATTTTCCCCGATTTTGTTACAATTTTGAACATTAGAAGAGTTTAACATTTAACTTCAAATTAAATTAAGCAAAAAAAAGCTACATTTTTACTGAACAGCAACATATCCACTATAATTATTATTACACAATAATTTACTCCTACCACACTGGATAAAAATGTGTGAATAGTTCAGAGTGTGTCATCTGTAGGATTATAAAGAAACAGCGACGTTTTACCTCAGAGTCTGTGCTCGGTTCAGAATCCTCTCCGCTCATGGCCAAACCAAAACCAGCCAATTCTGGTCACTGACCGATCGACAGGTTCATCTCTATTATAAATGTAAAAAATAGTTTTTGAAAAAAAAAGATTTTGGAGTCTGTGTGTCGATACGTTAATCACCACACGAAAGAATCGAGATTTATTAGTGAATCGTTTTTTTCCCCCCAATGTCTAATAATTAGAGACGGGTGGAAAAATTTATTTAGTTTCATATTGTGATATTTTTAATTTTTCCTCCGATTTGTTTCCCTAATTTAGTCGTGTCCAATTCCTCCCCGTCACTAGGGGGCTCCCACATTAAGGCTACTACTACCACTCAGTCGGGAGGGCTGGAGACTATCATGTGTTTTCTCCGAACCACGTGACGGCGCATCTTTTCGAACTGCTCGCTCACACACCGTTGTGGGTGGTGTAACACACTCCGAGGACAGCGCTATCCGCTCCTTCCGCTTGCGTGAGCTCACAGACACCCCTGATTGGCTGTAGAGCCGTGATTAATGTGGGAGCACCAAGTACCTCTTATCCCTCCCTTCTGAGAGAGCTCGGCCAATCAGCTCTCTCTAGACCTCCGGCTGTGAGAGGGTTTTGTGTTTCTTTTGTGAAGCGATTCGCGGCTCAAGATTAAAAAAAAATGTATATATGTTTGCATTTGAGGTGACAAAATGTTACCAGTTTCTTTATTACCCTACAGGTGGCGTGCTTTAAAGTATTTGTGTGTGTGTGTATGTGTGGTAGGAGCAGATTATATGCTGTTTGTTTATTATTAAAAATAATATTGAATCTGGATATTTATGAAATCCTGATACTTACAAAATCTCAATACAGAGCGTTGTTTAAGAAGGTGTCTGACTCAGTGTTTCCTGAAGTTTATACTCTGACTGACGTTGCAGATCACTGAACGTGCGTGTGTGTTGTTTTCAGGGCCACCTGCCGTTCGCCGTGGTGGGAAGCACAGAGGAGGTGAAGATCGGGAACAAGATGGTGAAAGCGAGACAGTACCCCTGGGGTGTGGTCCAAGGTATGCTGCGTGTTTGCATGTGTGTTTTTTTTTTTTTTTTTTGCTGTTTACATGTTTGACACAGATTTGCTGACGCACAGTTGCTGGTGTGCGTTTCAGTGGAGAACGAGAACCACTGTGATTTTGTTAAGCTGCGCGAAATGCTGATCTGCGTGAACATGGAGGACTTGCGCGAGCAGACGCACACGCGCCACTACGAGCTCTACAGACGCTGCAAGCTGGAGGAGATGGGCTTCAAGGACACGGACGCCGACAGCAAACCAGTCAGGTAGAGACACACAGCCAGCATGGAGTTAGTGTTTGTATGTGTGTGGTTTATCTGAGTTTGTGTTGGGTTTACTGCAGTTAATGCCATGCTTGTTTTTTTAATTTATTTCAAAAGATTTATTCAAATGCAAATTTCTAATTTTGTTTGTCACATATAGAACCATACACAGTATGATATGCAGTGAAATGCTTACACGACATTTCACGAGTTTGAAATGCTTTACGACCTTATAAAGGAATAAGAAGTCAAAATTTTAACAGGAAGGAATAAAATATTATATAAAATATATACAGTTTTGTTACAAAATAAAATAAAGTAGAAATACAGTATGTAAAGTATATAAAAAATATAAGAATGTAAAAAAAAAGTAAGAATGTAGAAGAGAATTAAAAAAAAAATTAAAATCACATTTATTTATCTGTTTTAATCTGTCTGATCTGATGCTTGAACAAGTTATTTGTCAAAACTGCACAAGGACTGGACAAGGACAAGAGCTCTGTGATATAATCAGTTATGCGCTTTTAATCCAACCTTTTGTTGGTCGATTCAGTTAATTGAATAAAAGGGTGAGTTTTAGATTCACACTTTTTAAATGATTGGAAAACCTGCAAACATGAAATGGTGCAAAATTGACGAACTCCTTAAAAACACAGCTTTTACATAAATTACAAACCTCATGCATCATGTCGCCTTTTAAGTTTATCGGCAGTTTTTGCACCGCTGCCACCTACTGGACAGGAGTGTGGAGATTGTGGCGGGGATGTATGGAGGAATTATTAACATGGAAGTTAAACAGTGTTGCCGACACAAGTTGCACAGCATCTCATTGTTTATAAAATACGTTTCATAGTTTTTAACACTGCTTGAAATACGTTTGTGCGTCACTCCTCAGCCTGCAGGAGACGTACGAGGCGAAGCGTCAGGAGTTCCTGCTGGAGCTGCAGCGGAGAGAGGAGGAGATGAGGCAGATGTTTGTCCTACGTGTCAAAGAGAAAGAGACGGAATTGAAGGAGGCAGAGAGAGAGGTATCCGTTCTTAAACAGAGGTTAAACACGTACTGTGAGGGAGTGAACGAGAGGAGTTCTCTCACTCTCTCCAAACATACTTTCATGTTTCTCACCAATTTGGGGTAAAAATTAATTTAAACCAGAGAATAGAAAATGTCTGTCCTGTAAATCTGTCCTGATGGTGAATAATCCTAATTATGGAAAATCCTTAACAAAACAGTGTTCACAGTCCAACACAGTGGAAAACAGCTCTGAAACAAAATTCAATTCAATTCAATTCAATTTTATTTGTATAGCGCTTTTAGCAATTGTCATTGCCGCAAAGCAGCTTTACA
>JAOTRS010000012.1:5395617-5406342 GCA_028565755.1 Dinotopterus cunningtoni | reverse complement strand
TGTCCAATGCATTTGTGTGATTTAAATTAAAAGTTATTATATGGATATGGAGCTTTACTCACTTTTTTCAACACACTACTATTATTTTGAACACAACTGTAACTGCTTTTGTGGCAAAATGTGGACACATCTCATTTCTCCAGGAAATGAGATGTGATCCAGTACAGCAAGTAATAAATATTAAAAAGCCTGCACCATAATCGCAGTCCAGCAACAGAGAATTTAAAATAGTGGTACTACATAGAAGGTCAGTAAAAAGAGCCTGCATTTAAAATAAATGTAAAACATAATTATAAACTGAATCCTTGATTGGGTTTCAGATTTATGTCCATAAAGACCTACTGAAAAAGCTTTAAAGATCGAACAGGTGTGACATCATGTAGCGAGGATTTAGTGCATACTGTATACAAATCATCGTAAAGCTTTAGAATGAGCACAAATCTTTTTTTCCCTCCAAACACGTTAAAATCGAATCTGTCTGATGGACCACACTGATCTTGCACAGGTACACTACAACAGTTTTACAGTGTGTCCTGTAGCTTTAGAGGATATACAGCGTTAACCTCCCTCTCGAAAGAAAGAGAATTCAGTGCTGAAGGAGTTTATTACAGTATTTAAACTGACACATGCTGTGTTTCATTCTGTCCTTATACAGTACTGTGACCTCAGTTTTATCTCAAGTCTTAACGCTTTCAAGCATAACAGTTCTCCTGAATTTCTTTCTGATCTACTTTCTTCTTATTGCATTTAACACACACTAAATCATTCTACACTGCCCTGAAAACATTTCTATATCTGAATAGGGCTATTGAGTGAACACTTGTCTGCTTTTCCCTCCGATATCTTTCTCTGAATAGTTTCTAAATCATACAGAGGATCTGATTAAATCTTAACCTTCCCAGAATGGCCTGCTTTCATGTATTAAAACACACACACACACACACACGCGTGTACCTGCACAGTCGCTCTTTGTCAAGCTTGGATTCCACACCAAACGCAAACTGCACGTGCATGATGAATGAACCTGGCCATATACATAGAGACACAGATATTTGTGGTGTTTGTTAAATAAACTGAATTGTAAATAAAAGGTCTAAGCACATTTTAAAGGAATTATGGTGTGAACAGGTAAAGAAAGCCAAAACCAACTGTCCAAATACTTATGGACCGAGGTTGACTTAAAATTTACCGGACCTAGTCAGGTCTTAAGGACCACTTGAACTTTTAGGTGTTTAAAAACCAGACTTTGACCGTCTTATTACATTTTTTTTTAGATCTGTGCATGGTGATTTATTTATTAATTTTTTTTAGATCATGTAACCTTCAAAGTCAGCTTTGATAAATCAGCCCTGAGGAATGTGATGCAGTGTCTGGTTACTGTAGCGTATCACTGGTATTAGCGCAGGATTAAAGGCTGACAGCACAGAGATCAGAAGCCTTGTATATCAAAGCTCTCAGCATACTGATCTACGTAGAGGTTCTGTCTGTCAGAAGTGTGTACAATTTCAAGTGAGAAAATATTGCCAGGATTGACAACCAAATGGCAGGCAAATGCTGCATATTAATTGGTATACAGTACAACAGTTTGTAACTGCATGGATTAACAGTCTGATTTGACCCGACAGATTCCCGTGGAGTCAGTGTTTCAACCATTATCAGATCTTTTACATCCAAACAATCCACCGTACTATCAAAGGAATTATTCAAGCACATAAAAGGTCTTTGGCAGAATCAGTACCTTAGGATAGGAATCGGATAATACGAAAATGATTAAAATAGGTTGCGAGGGTGCCGTGACCGGGATAAAACACACTAATCCATGGAGCGAAGTAATTAAAGTGAGTCGTACAGGTTACCGTTAGTCCGTTATTGCAGATTCAGATTAAAAAAAGAAGAAGTGGTTGCTGTTACACGACGAGTTCTCCTGTAATTGATACAAGTGTTCTCTTCTCAGGTAAAGCCTGAGAAAGCAAGAAAAAAAAATTATAAATGGGGAAAAGCACAGATTGCTCACACCAGTGCGTTGACAGAGACAGAGGCACTGAACAAAAGACAGGAGGCAGAGCTGGAGGTAGCAGAGCTGAAGATGTTGAGGTTCTCTTTGGGAGCGACAAGGATGGATAGAATCGAGATTGAGTCCATCAGAGGGACAACCCATGTTAGATGTTTTGGAGATAAAGTCAGATTGAGGTGGTTTGGACATGTTCAGAGGAGAGATTGTGTAGAAGGATGCTGAGGTTGAAACTGCCATGCAGGAAGTCTAGGGAAAGACCAAAGAGAATATTTATGGATGCAGTGAGAGAGGACATGAAGTTAGTTGAAGTGAGAGAAGAGGAAGCAGAGGATAGAGTTAGATGGAGGCAGATGATTCGCTGTGGCGACCCCTGAAAGGAAACAGCCGAAAGACAAAGAAGCAGCTCACACTAGTGTGCCTGGAAATCACACAATTGTAGCATGCAGGCGTTTATCGCTGGTATTAATTAATTTCTTTTATTAATTTCAACAATTGCTCAGAGCTTATTACGGTGAACATTATATCCAGCATGAAACTCTCTCAACCTCCTGGAACCTTGTGTCCTCATATGGAGACATTACTTTTTGGGGTCGCTGTACCTTATACTTCATTCTGTCTAACTTAGACCCGTTGTCCTCATTAGTGGACAGCATCTAATGGTAGCCAAAGCGCAATAAACTTAAGAGGATGTCAAACTTAGTTCTTGTTCAAAACAATGCTTATATTTTATATTTATAAAAGGTCCTAATAATCCCAAATATATAGGAAGAATAAAAAAAATGCATGCAAAATGAAGCCTCAGGCCTTCTAACAAGCCTGTTAGAGGTGAGTGAGTGGATTTAAAAAAAAAAAAAAAAAAAAAAGACATTAAAATCTACACAAGCCAGGAGACATTAAATAGGGAAAAAAAAAAAAAAAAATTTTATTCGTATGTTCATGCAAACAACTTGTGTCTGCTTTACTCACCATCATATACAAGGGATGCTCAAGTCAAACCAGGACTTTTTGTTCAGAATAACAGAACACAGTTATGAGAGTAAAACCCCCTTTATTTCTTTATATAATCCCCTGCTACACTAATGTATCTATAACCACGTTAGAAAGTCACTGGAGACATGATTGGACTGCCTGCTTCACATCTGAAACACTGGCTTCCCAGGAACTCCTTTAATGGCCCAAACATGTGGAAATGCCTTGGAGATTGGCAATAACTCCCAGCCAAGTTCCTGTAATGTGAAAGTGATGTTGTTGAACAGTTGTGTATACAGTTTCCACAGACAGATGCGTCTCTTCCACAAGCTGGTGACAAGTTATCTGTCGATTCATGAGGATCAGGTGTTTCACTTTCGCGTGGAACGGTCATAGATGTCCTGCCTTCTTTAAAACGTTTGCACCATTCAAAAAAGTTTAACTGCGACCAAAAGTCTCATTCAAGCACCTTAATGTGCTTTAAGTCTGTAAATGTCAATCAGTTGTAAACCAAAAAAGTCATCAAGTCCCGGTTTGACTTGAACACGAATCGTACTTTATACATGAGGCCCTCGGTAAACAAACACAGGGGTGGGGGGAAGGGGGGAGACCATAGACGCACAGAAGACATTGGAAGAAGAAACGCAGCCTAATTACAAAAGTTTGGAAAGCCACAGGGGTTAAAAGTAGTTTGGACAGAACACACATCCCAAAGAGATTCCACAAAACTACTCATTCTACACCAGCATCCAGATCTGACTCTGAATAGAGTTGTTAAGACACACCAAGAACCATTTAAACAACGTCATCAGAACTTGAGCAGAGACACTTTAAAGCTGTCTTGTTTAGAGAGTAAAGAACCACAACGATGCTAATGTAGAGGGTCCAGGGATCACATTCACACTCGGGACAGTCTGAGAGGTGAAGCATTTACTAAAGCAGGAAGCCTGGGAAAATAAATAAAAATCACACACCAGCCTGAGAAGTGCACAACGTCACACACAAGAGGCATCATACAAATACGCAACCAGCGCACAGCCTGATCTAATGTCGTCTTTTTCACCAATACACACTTCTGGAAACAGGCTTTTCCTCCCATATCACACACTTCTGTCTGCCTTAATTCTGACAGACCTTGATTTGCAGTCAGAGATTAGTCAAAGTGTTTTCTCTTTCTCAAAGATTCTACAGGATGCTTCCCCTGCTTCTGCAGTCAAACCAAAATCTGTAATAAAAGAACACAAATCTGAAATAATAGAAAATATTTAATTTCATTGATCGCACATTTAAAGTGAGACAGTGCTGTAAAGAAAAAGAAAACAGGAAGAAATCGCTAAATCCCACAATTTACAGCAAGCCTTTAGTGGAATACGGACAACTGGAAGTGCAAACATGAACACACACACACACGTGCGCATACACGCACACAGTGGCAATGAAGCTTAAATATGGTAATAGCTGTAGACTGCTGGCCCGTCTCTTCCAGGATTTTCAGGGAAGGTGTGATGGTGGCCAGGACGAACAGACTTATCTGCAACACACACACACACCTACATAAACACTTTCCATGATTCAACATTCACTATTTATTAAAGAATAACATTATACTATATCCATTTACAGTGGTACCTCGACATAAGAATGCCCCGCTTCACAAATTTTCGCCTTAAGAACTGAAATTTTGCAAGAAATTTGCCTCGGCATACGAAGCATTTTTGGAATGCGATCGAACGAACCGAGCACCAGCTAAGTTGCATGCATGTCCAGGAGCCGTTCAAAAAGTGTTTGCGGCAAGTGAAGCAAGGTTACATATTTTTTGTGTTTTTTTTTTTTTGCAGCCGGTGCCAAGAGGAATCATAAATTAAGGTCACGTGAGGTTTATTGTCTATTTATTTCATATTTTACTTCATTTAAATGTTTTGTTTTTCATATGCAAAAATACGATTACAGTGTTGGAAATTGGTAATTAGTAATATTTTTGGGTGGCTGAAACAGATTATCTGCATAATCTGATTATCGATGTGAAATCGATCTTTAATATGAATTTATGGCAAGGTACCACTGTATTGTTGCCTGTTTGATTTTCCTGCTCCTAAAATTAATAAAACAAACCGTTAACAGCTAAATAACAGCAATTTGTACCACAAAGCAAAATATAATTTTTTTACTGTAATTTTTTACATTTTTACTTTTAATTATTGGCACCCTCAGGAGAACAAACTGAGACCTATTTTTTCCTTACGTTACCATAAAAACGTGAAAGTGGTCCTTTCCCTTTCACCATACTGTAATTGTGAGGTGCCAATAGTTTGTGCACAACTTGAGGAAAAATATGGTTGGGTGTGTTAAATATACAGCATAGAAATGGCTAATAAATTATTTTTGAGTTTATCATAAAAATATAGCACGCAGACCTACAGGACGTAAACAGACCGCCACAGTTTTTTGATAAAATGCACTCAGTAAAATTTGGTTGATACAGTAATTATGACTATTTGTTACCACGACTCATATTAAGACAATGATTAAAAGAATTTTGTTTCTTTTCACTTGTCTTTGTACATGCTAATATATCATAAAATTGGCTTCAGTTTGCTCACACGCATTGTGCATCCGCACAAACCTAAGACTCACTGATGAGGGCGGCGTGTCCGCAGCAGGCCATGTTCATGGCTCGGATTGTGTCTTTGATGCGGTCCACCTCCTGCTGGTAGAGTCTGCGATCTCGTGATGCGCTCTGTTTGGCCTCTCTGAGCGCGCACTCGAGGGCCTTCACTCGCTCCATCATCGCATGCAGACGCTTCTCACGTTTGGGAAGCTCACAGCGCAGGTCTGCTGCTTCTCGTACCAGCTGTTTCAAAAGAGACCACACATCAGTCAACTTCATTACACACCTACAGTATATACAGTCGATCCTGACTGTAAAGCACTTGATGCACCTTTTTTTTTACTGTCCGATAGTATATTAACTTCACATAATAATCATTTTAATACATCTGTGTTTTGTGATTTCAACATGTTTAAAAAATGTGGCCATATTGCGAAAACATTCATCAGGTAAATAATTTGTCTGTAATCAAATTGAGCCGAAGTTTCCTCCGAATTTAAACAGTTACAATAAACCAAATATATGAATATTAAACTCAATGCTACTTACTGATTTTAACTAATTTATCTGATTTTAAGCAATTATTTCTAGCAAGAAATAACATTCTTCTGCAAGAATTACAAAAATAAAAGCTTTGAAATAGCATTAATAATCTATAATCATCTTTAGCTAGTTTATGACCATCATATAATCCTAAAAATAAATAAATACTATACGAGTACTTGGGATGTTTTCACATGCTACTTTTTCAGTGTAAGATTTGAATAGTTACGAAGAGGTTTATGCTCAGAAGATTATTCTGTATTAAGGGGGTTGGTGAGTATTTTTTGCCCCCTACAGTTGTGTTCTTGGTTGCCAAATCCCTCCCCGACTCTACATTTCCATTAAAACCTTGGCTTGTAGACTCCTTACATTTTAGTTTAGACCTTCTAAATACTGATATGTTACACAGTATTTAATTTATATACATTTATATACGTTTCTTTCCTTCTACAGCTTTGGTCCTAGTATTTAACATTTACTCATTTAATGATATTAAATCATTCAATCAAACCCTTAAATAAATTAGTTTGTTTAGATACCATCTATAACAAGGTCTCATGGAAAATGTATACCAACATACGAGGTGGTATCAAAAAGTTGAGATAAGTTTTGTAACATGCCAACAGATGGCTGGAACCACAGTCACAGGGAGCACCGACCCTCATAAGTCAGTGTGCCAAAAGACATCGACCTGTGTACATTGGGAGCTGTGCAACTGGTGCTATTCTGACCATGTGTGTTACCACGTCTGCTATTTCATCATGGACAGCAGGTTAGAACGAAGAGCGGATGTGAAATTCTGGGTGAAACTGGGTGAAACTGTGGCAAATCTGTCACAGAGACTTTTGGCATGATTCAGCAAATTTCTGGCGATGCTGCAATGGGTCGTTTGAGGTGTTTTGAGCGACACACACGCTTCAAGAGCAGAAGATCATCACTGGAAGATGACGAGAGATCAGGAAGACCTTCAGTGAGCTTAACCTCCAAAAATGTTGGAACTCTCATAACTTCGCAATCAATTATGATCACATTTAATTGAGTACGAGAACATGATGAAAGAAACTCTACACTTGCGTGCATAAATAACTGTACACACTTTAAGCTCATGTGTCTGCTTGTTAAGACTAACGTGTTTACCTGTTTATGGACTTTGGTGAGCTGTTCTAGATTGTTCTCCAGGAAGGACAGCTTATGTTTGTGTAACATGTGGCTTCCTCCATCCCCACAGTCTGGTGTAACGCTCTGCAGTCAGCGACATCATCCTTACGTTAAAAGAGCCCTAATACTGTAACATGCTGATGAAGTGCTACCACAAGGCCATACTGAAAAACAGTTTGATCTCAGAAAGGTTTTAATACAGCACATGGCGTATTGTCCTACAAAGTACCACAATGGCTCTCTCACTTAATGTAGTCGTCTGACCAGCCAAAACACCAGCAAGCAAGGACAGTCTACCAGTTTGACCAGATTTATGATATTCATAAGGTACCATTTTCACACGTGTGGGCAGATCCTGCACAAACGTCTTCCGCAAATTATGTAAAGCCTGGAGCTGTTGGGCCTGAAACACAACACACATACAGAGTTGAGAGTTTCTGAGACACTGTGCATGATATTAATTCTGGATACGAGTCTTACACTTTTAGTATAGAGTTCAGTGTCCAAATTAACATGCTTCACATTTAATTTAATTAGGAACACTTTAATGTACAGTGTACATTTATATATAAATACACAGTGTATATTTCCAGGATAAGAATATATACAATCAATCAAGCAACATGATAGAGAGACACCAGAAATCCCAGTGCATCACAGCCTGCTGTATATGGGGCTCAGCAGGCAGAGAGTCCAAGTTGGTTGATTCAGCCTCTTAATTCTCCAGATCTTAATCAGATCAGGCATCTATGAAACGCCCCGGACCGCAACCCACAGTATCAAAGGGCCTTGCAGAGTCATGCCCTGATGGGTGAGAGCTTCCCCGTTGGCACAAGAAGAACAAACCCAGTACTTAATATTTCACATTTTAATATTATAGCTGATCAGTGTTCTATAATAATAATAAAAAAAAAAACCCTCACCAGTGTCTCTTCGAAGTCTCCCAGCTCATCCCTGGTGTGCTCGGTCTTCTCATTAGACACACTGTGTACAACACCACAGCGTTACCTTATGATTTGCTCATTTGCACCATGTGTGTGTTTCTCTGCACAAGTGTATTGTTTAACATAACGAGGATTACATCAGTTTCTTTAGTTGGATTTCCTTCTCCTGCTCTTGTACCCTTAAGCCTTCATATTCACACTGCTGCCTTTTCTGCTCCAGCACCAAATTCTCGTTTAATCTGAGAAACAAAAGTTAGATATTTAATACGAATGTCTCAAAAAGGTATATATACACACGTGTGTGTGTGTGTGTGTGTGTGTGTGTGTGTGTGTGTGTGTGAGAGCTCTTTTACTCCTTTAGTTCATCTAAAATCCTCTGTTTGTTGTTGAACTCCTCTCGCAGCTGAGCCAACATCTTCAACTGAGATTCTCCGGCACGACCGACCAGAGCAGCCTACACAACACACACACGTCTGGTTTTCAATCTTCAATTGAGCATTATTGTCATTATTTCAGAGAACATTACCGAGTCACACATCACACTGCAAATGGGTAAATCATTTTGATTCATACACATTTTTCACATTTCATAAAAATTTTCATAATTTTATTTTGACTGTGTAAAGCTCCTTCGCAACAATGACCGTTGTTAAAAGCGCAATACGAATAAAATCAAACTACTTAATTAACATCTTGTTCTTTTTTTTTTCTTCATTGGCTTACAAGACCAAGAACCACAGGTCCCGCAGGGGCAGCTTGGAAGATCTCAATCTTCTCAAATTCACAAAAGATCACAAATTCTTGTGAAAGTAACAATACAAAGCTGTGTCCTCTACGTTCCTCATTAGGGTATTGGCTTTTTCCCCTCCTTATGTCACAAATTTTATCTGCACTTGGTGGCAGTTTAGCTGAGAAAGGTTGAACGCTGTACTGTAGCAAGGGACATTATGTCATGGCTAAACCACAGACGTTAGCACCTCTGACTAAAGCACAATCGCTCCTCCGTCTAGTTGAAAAGAAGAAGTCCAAGTTGTTTGTCAAACAAGCATTTCTTGTATAGAAAAATAATAGGAATAATTCAGGAACATCATGGCCGTATTGCACAGGCACGTATACACTACCTGGTTCTGGTGCAAGTGGGTTATCTTTAGCAGCTCTTTCTGCTTCTCGAGTTCACACACATCCTGGTTGCTCTCTGAAATGAGAAACCCGTAAGATGACTTCCTTTATTGCTACAGAAATCGCTCTATTAGAAATATTTCAGAATTCATTTCAGACAGGAATTTTTTTTAGGACAGAGCGCTTTATGATTTTTTTTTAGAAATATTACAAATTTAGTTCACTTTATACCTGCTATGATATAAATGATTAAAGGAACTTTTTTGGTACCAGTAACTCATCAAGCTATGACAGAATTAATTATTTTTCATAACACCATAAAATGCAACCAACAATAACCAGCTCCATGTTCAGAGTTACCGTATGTGTGAAGTTTGGTTAACTCTTCGGCTAGAGTGCGTTGAGTGACCTCCAGCGTTCTCTTCGTCTCCTCGGCTTTCTGCACACACTCGGTCAAAGACTTTATCTTCACCTGGTACTGTCGTCATGGCAACAAAAGGTGTCAACACATCAGTGCAGCCTGGCCTGCATCATCACTTATGGAAATTGTGTGAATGAGAAGAAACCGACCCCTATCGACACAATGCTTTTGTCGGGGTTTAAGCTTTAAAGGTCCCACATTTTACCCAGTTTCGCTAACATTCCGAGTTTCCTCCGAGTTCTAGCTGAAACATCCCTCAGATAATGCATCTTTTCATTCCTCGAACTCCCTTTATTTCACTTCTTCTCTAAATGTGCCATTTTAGTGTCTATGTAAATGAGCTCCTGCTGAACCATGCCCCTCCAGAGAACAGCAGAGCTGAGAAACAAGCTTATATGAGGTCACATTATGAAAAAAATAAATCTAATTCGCATGTTTAAGTCCCATTCAGTGCAAAAATGGAGGGGGGAAAAAAAGACAAAAAAAGCAGAAAATATACATTTTTGGACATGGACACTGGAAACCCATCTGAATGTCTAAAAGTGACTAAATAGTGAATTTTGTATTACAGGGCCCATATTCACTAAGCATCTCGTAGGAATCGGACGTTCATTTTGGACTGAAAAAATTTCCTACCTAAGAGTAGGACATGAAAGTTATTTATAAAGCGTCCTAATTTATTTTATTTTTTTTCAACGTAGCAGTAGGAATGCCCTGAGGAAAGCACGTCATCTTTTTTGAGCTCCTTGTCAGTCAATGTTACTAAAATGTCTCCGCTCCGCGCATGTCTCTGTCTGAACACCATTTCCTCGCTACACCTAATTAGTTAGGACACCTCTGGAGCTCTTTTATGTTTTGGTGGAGATAGGAGTGATTTCCTATTTTAAGAATCTTGATAAATAGCTCTTACTCCTACTCCTAAAAGTAGGACCAAAATGGCATCGTTCTG
>JAOTRS010000012.1:5349818-5368903 GCA_028565755.1 Dinotopterus cunningtoni | reverse complement strand
GTATACATATTTGTATTTACTTATATATACATATTATTTATTTATAGTTCATACATTTAATATATTGTTTATTTTGTGCATTTTCATTTTATCCACTATTTTCTGTGGCTCTTTAAAAAAAAAACAGTACTCAGTCCTACACACATCTGACCCCATGATTAACCAATAAAACACAACTGACCCCAGATATGAAACACTGAACCAAAAATATTTTTGCGCAGTAGCCTTGGCCCGTTTGTTAAACAGTACAAAGCAGAAGAAGAATGTGTTGTTTCACTACAGTATGATAGACATGTGTAGAGCCGCACTGGACCACAGATCTGGCACAAGTTTAAGACTAGGGTTCAGGCTCTTCACAGTGTTTCCTTCTAAACATTTCACTGCCCCTGGATTTAAAAATCTCAACATGTTTCGTTTCTCGGTCTATTTAGAAGTATTTCTGTGTTTATGGGTGTATGCATGATTACCAAATGTATTATGCTACTGTACATTTCCATAAAAAAAAAAAAAAAACCTGAAAAGCTCCCAGAGACCAAAAACCAACGAAAATGACTAAACAGTGAAATCGCACAAGCATGGTCATGTGATGAATTTTCCACTAACACGGCTCAGCCACTGCGACGACCTCAGCTTCCAAAGATGTACGCTAACTTTTTCTCTATTCCCTGCACGGGTGCACTTACTTTTGTCTCATCTGAATTGCTAGTTTTATTTTTTTTTATTTATTGAGTACAGTTTTTTTATGTTGAACCATTTCATTTTAATTCATCGATATTTATAAAATGTTTGCTCCACTTCTGTTTCTGTTTGAAGCAAATAAGTTTACATTCGTACATTAACTGTAAAATTTACATCTGATATTTACATCTACATTATACAACTTTGAACGGGACAGTTAGTTTGAACCCGACCCATTCTTCAAGTGATCAAAAACACTGAAACGCGACATTGCTTGTTGCCAGATTTAAAGAATTATTTAAACATTTAAAACCGGTAAAACAATCTGATCATTTTTGTTCATACACATTTTTTACCTTTCATACACATTTCCATAATTTTCTTTTAATTTTGTAAAGCTGATTTTGTTAAAAGACTACTGTTAAAAGCGCTATACAAATAAAATTGATTTGAATTCTTGGTTCCAGCCCTGGGTTTAGTCTGTAAACTGTTTTGTAACTTGTTGTTACAAAAGACAAACCAAGATTAAGACCAGAGAGCTGTCTACAGGAGAAAAGCAAGAAATTTTAAAGTGAAGAAGTGTTTAATACAAAAATAGCAATGTCCTAAAAATAATAATATTAATCCTGTAAATTATTTGCAAATAAATGCATTTGCATTGAGCTTAGAAATGTTAGTTCGTTTCCATACGAACATTAGACATTCAAGCGTTTAGTTTATATCAATGCTACACGACTACTCTGATAAAATCATATTAAAGTACTCGCAGGCTTGATTTAAAAAGCAGTGATGCTACCCATTACTCTGCTAATGGAAAGTAAGTAATAGTTTTGCTACTTGCAGCAATGCTACAACGAGAAAAAATTAATTACTAACTGGATTGTTGCCCAGCTTGAGTTTTATTATTATTATTATTAACATCATCATCAACCACGATAAAAACAAAGGGTTTTGGCCAGATAATCTAAACATTTTTGTACTCATACACAAATACCTCATACGTGGGGTGTTTACGTCAAACCAAGACTTGCAAAATGAAATGAAATTTCTGGTACACGATGGCATAAAACTTAGACACTTGAATGGTGCAAATTTTTTAAAGAAGTCTGGTGGTGCCACTCCGAGGTGGCTCGGAGCTTCAATACTCGCTGAATGCTCACAGGAACGCCTCGTTCTTGAAACTTGACTAATCGCTATGATGCGGAAGAGATGTGTTGCATATAATACATGATCGTCCACAATCATGTGCAACATCCCCTATTCAGTCCTGACCTCACTTTGAGCCATTTCCACATGTTAGGGACATTACAGGTGTTCCTGGGAGGCCAGCGTTCCGGACGTCATGCCCGTCATGGATCCGGCGTAGCGTCGCAGAGGATTATATAGAGAAATGATGGGAGTTATGAGTAAGTCTCATAATTGTGTCCTGTTACTCTGAACAATCAGGAGTCCCGGGTTGAGTGTAAAAACTGGTTGTAAAATGATACAGCTTTTCTAAAACAATGCCTTTTACCACTGCGTGCCCTAGTAAATCCTAATTTCATACGACCTTATTCATGAAGGAAGTAACGTTCGCTGAAAGCAATCTTTTATTAATAAATAGACAATAAATCCTGACCACGGTGAAGTTCCACACGGCCCAGCGATTTTCTCCTGAGTGCTAGCACATAAAGACGGCAATTGGAAATATTGTCCGCATGACTCAGCAATCTTCCATCCCCTTGATAACGCAGGACACTGACTCAGCATTTTGCCTGCTGGTTTAATAGGCTTTGACGTCTCAAAGAGCAGGACGCCCCAGAGAGAGAGAGAGAAGAGAGAGAGGGAGAGAGAGAGAGAGAAGAGAGAGAGGGAGAGAGAGAGAGAGAGACGTAGCTTTGTATGATGAATCTCACCAAATATCATTCCTCCACCCTGACACCGGCCAAACGAAAGCCTCCGACGTACGAGCCTAAAATGAAAAATCTCATTAATTTTTGGTACTACGTATGACTGACTCGCGGTGCGTGGGCGGCGAGTACGATCTGCTCGCTCTCGACTGAGAACACACACACACACCAGCCTGTTTACTTTCGCACAGTATGAAACGTCCACATATTGCACCGATGGCCTGAGATTACTAAAAGCTTCTCGACATATCTGATCTGATCTCGGCGTTGAGGAGAAACCAGGGTTAGCACATGCGCCATCTATACTTCACACACATGCACCATCTGATAAACAGAACCGTTAAGAGGAGGTGAGAAGCCTTGAGCTAGGCCTTGTGCTGCGTTGTTTAATATTTCTTTTAGCGTGCGCATGACTCAACACCGACACGGCAGCCACGTACACACACACACACACACACACACACACACACACACACACACACACCGGGGGAGGGTATGCTGAGCGGCTGACATTCACGTTTCCATCAAAAGTCTGGGTAAAAAGCTGTGAGCGTGTATGTAACACAACCCGCCTGATATATCTGATGTATCTCGCTGATTAAATGTGTCTGAAGGTCCACCTCTGTGAAGTTAGCACCCTATCCAAATGTACATTTGTACGCTTATGGCGATTAGCGGCTTGTTTTAATATGTTTTTAACACCCGTGCGTTACGTAAGGGACAAAATATAAGAGAGGATAGTGTTGGGGCGAGACAGACCCTCTTTTACCACCTCACAGCTGATTATTTCCTATAGCTATACAACATCAGGTTTTAGTTTTATTTCTCTTTCGATTTGATTAATCACCTTCAATTACCTTTAACTTTGATTACGAGGTCATGTGTGAAAATTATTCCTCGTGGTCCCAGAACCACTCTTTCACAATCGGAGTCCTGGAATATACCTCGTGCCTTTAGGGAAGAAAAAACTCCATAGATGTGATAACCTGGTCGTTCATTACATTCAGGTCGTCAGCTGATTTTATTTTATGGCCACGTAACGTTGCTGAGTCTAGACCTGAGCAACTGAAGCAACCCCAGATCATAACATTGTCTCCAGAACCTTGCACAGTGGACACTGTGCACGACACTTCATGCGCTTCCCAATAGTCTGGACTCAACGGACTACATGACCCCCCAATGTTTCAAAGTCCAGCCTTTATACTCCCTAACCTACTAAAGTCTCACTAACAAGTGGTTTCCTCAAGGGGACACAGCTTTTTAGTCCCAGTTTTGAGTTCTCATCACGTTGTATGTGTAAGAAAATGCTCTTACCTTTACTATTATACATAGCTGTGGTTTTTACTGTTAATTGTTTTGCCATGCAGCTTCACCAAGTGTTTAAGTGATCTCCAATTATGATTTTTTCCGACCACATTTCTTTCACAAAGTTGATGGTTTTAAGTTTTAATAATGTGCCAAAGGGTTCTTAACCCAGTTCCAGTAATTTTAATCCTCCTTAGTTGTTTTCTTTGCTCGATGCCTCCCAAGTCTGGTGCAGAGCATCTGCAGTGACCTCATCTCGAGTAAACAGCTTCAAGATGAGCCAGGGTTTCTCATGTAAAGCTCAAACTATCCACATTCGTTAAGCAATGAACTGTAGATAGAGACTAAACCATATTGGACTCAATCTTAAATTCACCTAAATTCCCAATTTTGCACCAAATACATGGTATAACAATGCTGCTCTGCACCCTAGGTAGCGCCCTCATGTATAATTTAGAATGCCATTTGAGATTCGTCCAGAGAGAACGCTTTGATTCCTAGCAATTTTGTTGTAAGGTATGCTTTTCATCTCATCAGCATTTTCAAAAGTAATGCCATCCCGGTGCGCAGACAGCCATTAAGTAAAACTTGCTCTGCTTTATTTTCAGTAAAGCCCAATAAGCATTTGAAAAAAAAAGAAATTTAGTCCCGTTTAAAAATATTTTAAAGTACCATTTCAGTAAGTCTTTCTCCTGATAGAAATATTGTTAAGCCTGATGTCACACTACACTCACATGATGGTACCATAATTAGGTTTACCTTCATATAATACCGCGGAGTGAGTGAGTTAATGCTTTGATCAGAACGTTCTAGGTCCGCCAAACAGCCGTTTAATCCTTGAGCTAGACCGTTACATCCAAACCGCTCAACTCTGCCTCAGCTGTAAGCCATTTCGAGTAAAAATGTCAGCCAACTATAAATCTGAGTAAATGCTGTGGATCTTGCTCGTGCATCATTTGCAGATCTACGATTGGCTTCTTTTCTTTATTTGTCAAACCCTGAGTCAAAATTAAAATCACTTTTAACATGGCACAATAATTGGATTTGGTAGTGCCCACATCAGCATCTCCAATCCAGAGCTTTTTTTCTTTCAATGGAAGTACATGAAGTCGGGTGACTGATGTGAAGAACAACATATCAGGGTGCAGTCTTGTCATAATCGGCTACAGTAGCCCCGAGACCTTGATGGGTGTCAATATTGTCAACAAAGAACAGAACTAACACCTCCAGTTGGGGCATAAGTGAAGTCCATGGTGCCACCGAGTACTATCAACCAGAGGGAGCAGAGGGTGTGCACGCTTCCTGGGACACTTATCGACTCCTGATTTCAAAACTTTAGGAAACGCGTCAACAGCAGGGTACCTGTGATTAAGAGAACTAATGACTAAACTACTACACTTTTATATATTTAGTACCAGTCAAAAGTTTGGACACGGGAGGCGCAGTGGTAAAGTGTTCGCCCTTTCATCCAGAGATCGCAGGTTCAGTTCCCGGGTGATGCTGTAATCTCTCACAGCCGGAGGTCTAGAGAGAGCTGATTGGCCGAGCTCTCTCAGAGGGGAGGGATGAGAGGTACTTAGTACTCCCACATTAATCACGGCTCTACAGCCAATCAGGGGCGTCTGTGAGCTCAAGCACGCAAAAGGAGCGGCTAGCACTGTCCTCCGAGTGTGTTACGCCGCCCCTAACGGTGCGTGAGCAAGCAGTTCGAAAAGATGCGTCACGTGGTTCGGAGGAAACGCATGATAGTCCCTCCTGGCTGAATGGTAGTAGTAGTTTTATTGTGGGAGCCCCCTAGTGACGGGGAGGAATTGGACACGACTAAATTAGGGAGAAAATCAGGAAAAAAACAAAAAGTTTGGACACAAGTTTGGATTGATTTTCTATATTCTAGACCACTACTGGATTTTTTCAAAACTATGGAATTAGGTATTCTATATAAATAATAAAACTGTAAAGTTGGCATGTCTATCAGCTGGCATGTTGGGCGTTGTTTAATCCTTGAGCTAGACCCTTACATCCAAACCGCTCAACTCTGCCTCAAATATATTATGGAAGAAATTTGCGGAAAAATAATTTGAGGGACGCAAGATGAGTAATAGAACACATCAAGATGGTTTTTGGAATTTTTGTTTCCGGTTGTGCACGCATCACGTAAAAACTACTCACTTAATTTTATTGAGGTTTTCACGTGTATTTGGACGAGCTTAAGGCAACATATAGGCTTTGTTTCATCACAATCGGCCCACAGGAAGAAAAGATATGCTACTTTGAAATCTAAATGAAAAAAGAACAACGTCACAGGAACATATAGTCTATATTAATTAAAGACAGGTTTAGTTTGTACATTTGGTCAGAACTCGTGCTTTCAATGATGCCTTCACATTTATACATCTGAGGACCCAAAACCAGTCTCAAAAAAATGCATCACAAAAAACTGGCTCGACAGAATTTAATGAAACTTTGCCGGTCATTTGTTATTTGAAAAACGATGTTACGAACGGTCATGTGCCGGACGGACTAATCTGCTTTAAACATGGAGTGTATTTGGTTGACCCATCAAGCACCATGATGGAACTGGCTCTCAAAGACCATTTCAAAAACTTACCTCTATTGCAGAGGAGAAGTTAATCTTGAGTTTCCAGCCTCAGAAATCACCAATTAACAAACAGCACCTCAGATTAGAGCCATTATGAAGGATTTACAGAGAAGAAGTAGCAGAGACATCTCAATGTCAACTGTTCAAAAGAGATTATTGTATATTTTGGATGCTTCGGCATTGTTTAATTTGTGTCTGTGAGACTTTTCTTTCTTCAGCACCCTGCACATTCCCAGGATCCTCAGCCCTACCAAGTATCTCTGGCATTAAAGTAAAGAGGAAGTTTGTGTGCTGCGTCTCGTCATTGCCTTATGAGGGCCAAAGGGGCGCTTTAGAAACAACTTGCTTTGCAACTTCGTGTTTTGTGCGTATGAAGCCGGCAGTAACACTTAGTGTTTATCCTGCTAGCAGTAAACTGTGGTGTGTATGCAGCAGTCTTTGGGGGCAGTACGTATACTGAGCGTACAAGAATGATAGCAGTCGGCCCGCTGAGCTCGAGGGGTCGTCCAGTACGGACAGCACGTATGATCTACTGATGCTGCTGGTTGCCGAGTAGGTTGCCATGGGAACCGTAGCGGGATGATTGGTGGGGCTGTCCACGGTTTGATTCAGACTGCAACCCCTCCCCTTTCCACTACTGCACAACAGCGCACACAACAATACACGCGCACACACTGTAAGGAGGAGGCCTGTGATTTAATGGGGCTGGGGGGGATTGTGTTGGATGTGTGTGTGTGTGGGTGTGTGTGTGTGTGTGTGTGTGTGTGTGTGTTGAGTGAAATCACGCAGTGTGTCAAGAGTGTTTGCTTACACATTGTTGAGAGAGAGAGAGAGAGAGAGAGAGAGAGAGAGAGAGAGTGTGTGTGTGTGTGTGTGTGTGTTTTTTTACCCTTGCCAGAAAAGAGGCAGAAAAGTCAGAAAAGATTTATCATCATCTGAGCAGCTTTAGAGCGTTCACTCAGCCATTCCTCTGGAGTTAGAGCAGAAAAGCTGTTACACCCTTTTAGGACAAAAGCATCTCGATGTGCTATTCTCTCCCTTTTTTTTCCTCCCACCCTAGTGCATTTTGTAATACAATGTGCTTTTATGTGTGACCTGATCGTACCTTAGGTCCCAGCACATATTACGTCTTTGAAATCAATTCCAGATGAGCTTGCCGTTTCTTTTGGTTGGACAAGTCAAACTTTTAACACAGGATCCAGACCGATAAAACAATCTGAACAAGTTAATGTCAAATTTTAAAACCCTGACTTCTCTGCTGCACACTAAATATACACACCTAGGACACGGCCCCCTTCTCCAGCAACCATTTAGTCCATATTACAAGTTGCTCCGGACAGTCACATGGCATACAGGGGGAGTGATGGCTAAAATGGTTAAGGCTCTGGGTTACTGGTCGGTTCAAAACCCCAGCACTGCCTTGGTTGACCCCTTAACCATGTCTGCTCCAGGGGGCGCTGTATCCTGGCTGACCCAGCACTCTGACTCCACTGGGATATGCAGAAAAAACAAAATAATTCACCGTGCTGTAAAGTACATATGGCGTCACGGTGGCGGAGTGGTTAGCACCATCACCTTGCACCCCTCGAGGGTCTGCGTTGGGTCTGTGCGCATGGAGTTTTGTATGTTCTCCCCATGCTTGGTGGGTTTCCTCCGAGTTCCCTGATTTTCTCCCACAGTCCAAAGACATGCAGTTGAGGCTAATTGGCGTTCCCGTAGTGTGAGTGTACGTGTGAATGTTAACCGGAGGTCCTGCCACGGTTGTACAAGATGTAAAGAACGGTGGTCACCTTTGGGCTCAACAGTCCCTAGTTGGAATACAGAGGCTCCTAGATGGATGGATGGTAAGGTCCAAGTGACAAATAACTGAATAGAATCTTAACACGGCGCTCACGTTTATAACTCTGATCAGGCAGAATTTAGGGATTCAAGTTGTTTAGGGTCAGTAAACAAACGCCTTCTTCATTTCATAACGAAATTAACTTCACATTCTATATTTTATTCTGTTTCACTCCTCTTCCAAACGCACCTTTTTAGTGTTTGTAGCTTTAAATAGCCTGCATCCAACGGCCTTTTTGAGGAAGTGCATTTTTATAGCCAATCAGAACACAGGAACAGGAAACATCCATGTTCGGGCATTCTCTAAGCTGTATTTTCAAATATATATATATATATAATATGAAATATATATAAGCGTGTTCATTCATGATGGAACTATAAAAGTTAAGCTGAAAAAGTCTGGGTTAGCCACTAGTGGTAAACTTGCTTGTTAGCAGTTAGATGCTTTTCACTAGCCCGGAGCCGGGCAGAAATTAAATGAGATGAGCTGGGCTGAGCTAAGCATTGAGCCAGAACAGGGTCTCTAGGTACATGAGGTCATGATATCTGGAAAATCTAATTTGCATGTTTAAGCCTGAGCCAATACAAAAATGTCTAATGGAAGCCAAAATGAGAATTTTGGTTAACAGTTTGTACTGAATAGGAGGGACATCTAACAATAAGCGCAAACACATTTAAATATTTACGAAACCAGTCACATCTTGATCCGTGATAGCATTGTGTCATCACCCATTAGAGAGTGATGTACCCTGTGAAAAAGCATTAGTCCAGGACTGCACGATTTTCCTGATCTCATTTCTGAATGATGGCGATTCACGTGCATGTATTTCCCTGCATTCAGATCAAACTGCACTAACATTCACTTTTTTACTCAACAACAATCCCAAATTGCTATATCAGTCACACTCATTGGTCTCTCTCACACACACACACACACACACACACACACACACACACACACACACACACAGTGTAACACAAACAATATTAATTCACTAATCAGGCCAGAGACTAGTGAATGATTTAGACATACTGTAACACTCGATCAATTTTTTTCCATCTTTATTCCTCAATTACGGCGTTCCAATATTAGCACATGCTCACTCAACTCCAACCAATCAGAAGCTAGAGAAGGGACAGTACCAGCCAATCAGAAGCTAGAGACGGGGGATAAATTCTAATGACATGTTTGAGAGGCTCATTTTGATGTTCTCCGTGTTCCTCAACGCGCACTTGTCAAACCAATTCGTTTTCTTCTGTTCTTGCGTTTAGCAGCGAGTATATACTTTATCATCGCATTCGTTCGTTTATGTTTGTTATTTTTATCCAGAATAAGGAAAATGTCTGGAAATACATTCTACTGTCTGAGCAGACATCTTTGACGACAACAACAAACTTTACACTTTAAACTACCCATTTAATCTCAACCTACCTAACAAACATTGTGATTCAATTTATGCTGATGAAAAAAAAAAAAAAAAAAAAGATATAAACCAATGCATGCGATGATGAAGTACAGGATTATTATTCTATATTTGTTATAAGATTTTATTCACTTTCAATAGCTTTAAAATTATTCAGGCATGTCCAATCTGCCTAGGTTTTACAGCATGTGTTAAAGCACATAACATCTGAGGAACTCATGGATGATCTAGACAGTAAGCAAAATGCTAATAATCTCAAGGGTGAACAGCTATTAGCTTCAACTGCCGTATCTCCAAACACTCATTTTACATCAACGATAAATCCTCATCTATGTTTTCTTCACTATGGTTTAACTCAGCTTTAATGCTTTCTTCACAGCAAACCCAAATGACTCATATGTCCTTCGTCTGATTGATAGGAGGCTGATGGAGAAAAAAGAAGAAAAAAAAAATCCAGATATGCAAGCGCAGCATAAAAATCAAACTGGAAATAAATTCCAAATACATTCCATGGTGGTTCAGCGGCAAGAGAACTTTACTATGACTCACGGCGGGGCCGGATTATAGAAGTAGTCTAACAGCACAGAGTCAGATTTTTCCTTGTGGCATGTAGTTTGGTGAGCCAGATGAAGACAGATTGCTGATAGCTGGCTTCCCGTTCCTCCAGTGCCGTGGAGCAAAAGTTCACCATCCCTGTCTTACGTTAAATGATGTGCTGCACTTTTGTGGCCTAAAATGAGTGCTGAACCACAAAACCATATACTCCATGGACTTTTAAACTTCTGTCACAGTACAATACCAAAACTATTCCAAGAAAACTATCCCCCTAGGGTTACTAAATCCAAAATACGCACTACTGTAACTACTCAGGCATAGGTACAGAGCAGAATCCAGTTCATAATCAAATCATGTTAACATACATCCTTCTTTTTGAACCTTACCTGTTTAACCCTCATTATACCCTCTTAATCCTTCAGTGGTATGATTCCTAACTGACCAAATCTACCAACACTTGAAAGCAAGGCCAACCGATAAAGCAAAAGTATATGCTCTTGTGCTTACCTGTGTCGGACATGGCTTGGGCGCAACTAGCATCATTGCTATTGGATATTATACAGGACATGTTTGGGCGGATGTGTCCATGAGGAATGCCTTGTTGCTGTTGATGTACATGAGACAGCTGCTGTGGGTGAGCACTTGGGTGTCCCATAGGAGGATGTCCTAGAGGAACCTGTCCAGTTTGGCCAAGCGGGCCACAATTTCCCATAACTGTGGCTTGCATCTGGCTCATCATCCCCGGAAACGGAGTCTGAGGGCCTTGTGCACCAGGCTCCATGCTGGGACAGTGCATCCGGTCCGACTGACCGTGAAGCCGTTGTTGTAACTGCATGCTCTGTTGAGCCATATCAGGGGTCATAACACCCTCTCCAAAGTGCATCTGACTGGGGCCGACGGCAGGTAATGGCCGACTACCCCTGGCCATGTGGGAGCTCTGGTTACCCATCGACTGGAGTAGCTGGGCCATGGAGGTGTTAGGAGGTAGACCCCCAAGCCGGGGCATTTTCCTCATTTGCTCTGGAGGAGGGCAAGTTGGCCTGGGACCACTCATGTCTGGTTTCATCACGTTGAAGACCATGTTGTCATGACTGCCAGCGTTTGGAGGTTGCTTACGCTTGCGGAGAGGGTCACGCTGCTGTGCCATAAGCTTGTCTCGCAGAGCTGCACGTCCACTCTGCCCCTCAGGCATGGACATTAGAATGGTCGAGGTGGGTGGTAACATAGGATTTAAAGTGTTGGGACCTTCAACAACCCTGCTTCCATTATTTCCACCGCCAAGAGAGCAGGGCATCCCATTGCCACCATTTCCATTATTACCACCACTCGTATGACTAGCACATCCGCTGCCCATGCCGCCAGCGACTGCACCCATTCCTTGGCCAACACTCATACCAGCACCACTGCCACCTATCCCACCACTGCTACCACCAAGTTTGTTTTGATTTGCTAGCTGTGCTTTGGCTGCTGCTGAGAGTAGACTACTGGCAGGGAAAGATGCAGAGTTGTGCTGGTTGAGGATTTGGTTGAGGGGCATGCCCAATAGTCCAGGGTGGTTTTTCTGGGGGGCGCTAGTGCCTGAGGCTGGAGGAAACATGGAGTTGTGTTGACTGCTTATCGCGTTACCCATTCCTGACAGAACTTGGTTGGGGTCTTTGTACTGATGGAGTGCGTCAGGCTTGGAAGAGGGGCTGGAAGGCATGGTGGGTCTGGGTGAACCCATCGAGGATCGTGGTGAGCGTGGTGGAACCTTGATGCTGCCACATGGGGCCTGAGGCCCTGAGGGCATGGCAAAGTTCCCATGCTCAGACGAGGTGGAAGAGGAGCGGGATCTCTGCGGAGATGCTTCCATGCGGCCCATTGCGGGCCCAGACATGTGCACAGGGGACGTTACTGGTGAGGGGGAGATGGAGGTGGCTGCTCCATGCTGAGTCCTCTGCATGTGTCCACCATGGCCAACGGGCCCTGGCTTCACTGTTGGTAATGGAAGGTTACTTGGCAACGGGACAATGGCAGGAGGGATGTTTACATTCATCATTGGTACCTGAGAGTGAGCATTGGCCTGGAAGTTGGATGGGTTTGAATTTGTCATGGGACTTTGAATAACAGGTTTGCTGGGAATAGGGTCCAGAATTCCCAGAGGATCTTTTTCAGAAGTCATCTGTTTTTTCTGGACTGCACATGTTGGGGGCATAACAGAGGGAGGCCCGGGGTGAGGTGCAGACTGGGCCTTGTGGTGAAATACTGCTCTGGTCATGTCCATGCTAGGTGGATAGCTGACATTACAGTGTGGCTTTTTCATAATAGGGCTTTTATTAGGGACTGGGGGAGAGAGAGGTGTGTTAGTCCTTCCAGCCATGGCACAGGATAACTGGGTAGCAGGTGAACCATGGACCATGACACCAGGAGGGGACATGGGTGTCCTACTGTTGCCATGAATTGGGCTGGGACTGCCAGCCCCCTGAAAGCCACAGGGATTGCTTCGTGCAAATCCGTCCGGACTACCCAAAGAGTCTGTTCTAGGAGACAGAGAGCCATCCCCGTATGCCTGCAAACCTGATGAAGGGCTCAACATGCCTCCAGGTCCACTGCGGTAGGGGGACTTGGGCCCTGGCTCATTACTGCCCAATCTTTGTCGGGGGTACCCGGAGTAATGCTCCGGCTGTTGAGCACTGCTCATGTCTGCAGAGTAGTGTCGCTGACCAGCTGCCATCATCATCTTGAAAGGGTTCTTACAGTCAGGTAGTGTTGAGTTTGACAGCCCATCGTGGGACTTATTCCTTATTGCTTGAGGGGTTGCAGACCGCTGGATGGTAGGGGCCATGGATGTCACAGCACCTTTAAAGGAAAAACAGATTTATTTAAAGGGAGACAAATACCTTCAATGCATGGAATGAAAAAGATTTCTAAACATTAGTACACGATCAAAAGACAGTAAGATGAAGGGAGCATACTTGTGCCTCCACTGGGACCGGTCAGCGTTAGGGAGGGGTGCGGTAACTCCATACTTTTGTGCAGAGTGGCTACAGCTATGAGCTTTCTCTTGTGGATGCAAAGCTTTGTGACATCTTCATCAGCCTTCACATCCTCTGCAGTCCTCTGTTTGACAGCGGCCCCAGGATCGAAATTAAACACCTGAGAAAAAAAGTTGTTAACATGAAACCGTGGGCATACATTATCAAAATGTGCTTCCGTGCTGACCTTGTGTAATAATTCACTGACCTGCATATTTCCAGGTAATGCAAATGTATTAATCTGTTTTACAAGTGAAATGGGTATGCAGTGAGTAAGACCAGTGAGGAAAGACTGACCTTGGGGAGGATGAGTGGACACTCCAGGCCACACTTACAGGTGCCATCCGTGAGTAGGTAGGACTTCACCTGTTCAAGGCTGGACAGCACTGATCCACTGGGACTAAAGAACAATTTATTAGTATTACTCATATGCCTTAGCAAAAAAAAAAAAAAGGGAAAAAGCTTGGATCCAGGACTAAATATTTAACAGCACCTCCATACATCCTTTACCTGATATAGATGACCCCAGCGGACTCCAACTTGCGCTGCCAGCCGATAGGCACCTGGGTAGGCGCAGGCTGCCCCTCCACCTCCCCTCTCTCACTCTCCTTTCCTCCATTCATTTTTCTGGGTTAGCGCTTGACTCCGCTGGAGAGATCACACGTTCTTCAATGTCCCAACACTACTTGTCATCGTGTCTCTCGGAAACGGGAGGACAGAGCGCTACAACTTTCCTCTAAAGAAGTTGGCTGTGGCGAAATGTGTCCGGGACTCGGTGCACACGAGGCAAGGCTCACAGCGGGACCGCGCCACTGACGAGCCTCATCGCGCTGCTACTAAATGCAGATGGGGATTCCCATAGCGGTCTCTGACCAATCAGAGCCATGAGAGTTGTGATAGAGTCCACGGGCTACATATGCAAAACACGAAAAAAAAGCACCTTAGAGTATAAAACGCATGATTATAGCGGGGTGGGGGGCAAGCGCGCTGCAAGCCGCCGTGCAGCACGCGCATTCAGCGCAATAAGAAGAGGGGACTCTCCGGGTCACAAGATTGCTCCTTGGAGAAGTGGATGATTCTCATTTTCTTTTAGGCTGATCAGTTCAAACTGAAAAATCCCATCACACACTCAGCCACGACGTCAGAGCCGGTATGGTTTGCATGATTACTGTGAGAAAAAAAAGAAAAAAAAAAATACAGATTAATATACATAAACAGAACTTTCAAAACTTCTTTGTAATGTATGGAAAAATAACAGTGGGAAATGGACTTCTTTTAAAAGCATTAAGAGAGTTTAGATATTTGAAATGGCGTTTGTGGAGGGAAAAATAGAAAGCAATCTTTTATCACTCTGAATCCTTCGGTTCTGACAGAGCTTTGTTATGGAGAGAGGACTGCACCCTCCACAGCGCATACATTTCAGCACTGGGTGAATCATCATCTCTCTCCCTGTATTTCCTGTTGTGCATGACTAATACAGTAGAGCGGGACCAAGCAAGAGAATATAAGGAGGTATGCATCTTTGTTCTCGTCACGTAAAACCTCCGTGCAAAATTAAACAGGCCGGCTATAACGTAAACACTAATTTCACTATCCAATTCGCGGTGAATTTCAAATAAACCCGCAAAGCAAAATATAAACTGAAACCAAAACTCAAATGTAGCCAGGTCTTTGGGAGAGTGCTGTCCTTTGGGAGGTTCCCGGGGATGTTTTAGCTTTTTTTTTTTTTTTGTAGACCTAGAAACCTATAGCTTTTATAGATGTTGGTAAACTGCAAAATGCATGCAAAAAGCATTTTAATACACTTAATACACATATTTGTGTTGAGTACAGGAGCATTAGTCTGGCAGCAGTCTGAAATATGAACCGTTTGCGCTTCCTTCAACACCACCTGCCTGTATACAGTATACAAATGCACAGCTCTCCCCCAAAAAACCCCAGAAAAGATGCGCCACTCTTTGAATGCCCCAAACTCCAAAACAGCTAAGCTGTAATTTCTTCCCATAAAAAAACGCCGTCTCATAATAAGTTATGTTAAATAAATCAGACCAGTTATTCTAGTCTGAGCATGTAGTTCCCCTAAAAACACAGACGAACACAAGCAGCAGGTACAGTCCCGTACTGTAAAACCCCAAACTACACATTACAATGCTAAAAATAGCGTCCCTCAAGTAATGAGTAAAGGCCAGTGATGCTTGTGCTGCGTAAAAGGTGCAGACGCAGTTAAACGGCATCAGATCCAATGGTAACGATGTTGTTCAACCAGAGCAGTTTCCAATTCTAACACATGATACTGTATCACGCTTGTTCAAAATTAGGCTAGGGGGAATAAAAAAATAAAAAAAAAGTGACACTTCATTTACGTCGGCCAATTTTATTTTCACCAAGTAGAACAACCATTTGTCTTTATAAAGAAGGGAATAAAAAATATGTCTGAATGCCTCCCTTTGAAACTGTTTTTTTTTTTGTCCACACAAATTCTTGCCTCTGTACCATACGAGCTGAATTCTCTAAATATATAAAAACAGTATACGTGATACAGATAAAATACACAAGACTCTTGTTGGCCAGCCTCTGAAGAGCTGAATCAAACTGGTTATCATGTTGGAGTATTAATTAAA
Source organism: Dinotopterus cunningtoni (assembly GCA_028565755.1). Taxonomy (NCBI): domain Eukaryota; kingdom Metazoa; phylum Chordata; class Actinopteri; order Siluriformes; family Clariidae; genus Dinotopterus; species Dinotopterus cunningtoni. The sequence goes on along the minus strand of JAOTRS010000012.1, from coordinate 5,352,979 downwards.
GTATCAATCTTTCTTTATCTTGTGCAACTAGGGCTCAAGTTAATAAAAGTGCTATTTCTATAATTAGCCATTTTTACATGGACAATATTTCTTCTATCTGAAGAAACCTCTACTCCTAACCAATCGTAAAGCAGAAGACAGGATTTAGGAATAAAAATAAGCTAGGAACCCTGACCTAAACTCAAAGCTGGAGAAAAATGCTACTTCTGGTCCTTAGGAATGTGAATCAACAGTCACCACCCGATACAATATTATTATGATACATGATACGCCTGCCAATTCGATTTACATTGCAATTCTGTAAAAATCACAATTTTTTTTTTTTTTTAGTGTTCTACAATTTTAAGACCTTAATTTTATCACTTTACAATTACAATTTTTAGTAATACAAACTAACTTCCAATACGAAAGTTTAGCTTTTAACTTCAAAATTCAATAAAAAAAAAGCTACATTGTTACTGAGCGTGCTGCATCTCTTTCACTCCCCCATAATTATGATTTCTAAACAAACTGAGCAAATAATTCACTCCTACCACACGCGATGCCAGTGAGTGAAGAGTTTAGAGTGCACCACCTATGGGATTATAAAGAAACACGTTTGTAAGTTGAATTTGTTTTTAAGTCTTTTACGCCTTTGACACAAATATAAAATGAAAAGCATAGCAATCCACTTGACTAAATCTCCGTCCCCTTTCACCACACTGCCATCATGTGGCCAAATAACCAAAACTGCACCTCAGGAGTACTTTCTCTTACAGTGAAATGTCTCTGCGCCTTTAAACCGCGAGGGGAATCCCAGATTTGTTCGCCTCTACGAATGTTGGTAAAAACATGATCCTTTTGTATCTGCGGAAATTCGTAAAAAAAAAATTCTTGGGACTACCTGTATTTTTCAAAAATTTATTTCAGTGTGGCGATACATGAAACGCCACACAAAAGAATCAAGATTCATAAACAATTTTCTGTCCATCTCTGCTGGTTGTAGAGGGACCATAAGGAACAGATGCTAAATTTACTTTAAAAAAAATCACCATGTCCAATATTATTATTATTACTTTGGGTGAACATGCACGGAAAAGATATATTTATTCCGACAAGAAATGAATAATCGTATCACGAATTTACATTGCTGAAATTTACTTACTGAGTGGAGTATCAAAGATATACCTCGCCCTCTCACTCTGAGTGAATATTCGGATCGGGTCAGAACGTTTATACTGAGGTGTTGTTGACATGATGCATCAGGAGCTACGCTAGCTGATCAAATGCATTTACGGATCGCAACAACCTTGTTTGCTAATTAGGAAGCGCAACTGCTTTTCCTTCCTCTGCATTTTCAGCCAGGTTTCAGATTTTAAGCGTGATTTAAGAGTGCTGCTGCTGTGCATAACAACCACTTCTATAACTCTTCACACGAGTCCGATAAACTGATCAACTTTTCCCGAAGACGGTAGGTTTAAACAATAAAGACGACTCGCTGCAATCAGCCACTGAAGAAATATTCCAAGCTCTCCGAAGTGAAATTATCACTAACACACACCGACAGTGATCCAATATGGCGTTGTGCCGACGTTGGCTGGATGTGCGTGTGTGTGTGTGTGTGTGTGTGTGTGAGATATGTGGGAGCATGATTTTAAATTTTTTTTCCTTAAAAAAAACAAACAAAAAAAAAAAAAACGGACCAGTTCTTCTTGCTATGAAATCGACTCTAGGTGACTTGTGCGTCCTGACAGAATAAAGGCAAAAGCGCGAAGTCGCTGCTTTACTGGAGAGAACGTGTGATATTAGAGACATGACAAAATAAACACGGCTTTAATACACTGCCTAACTCGGCCCTCTCTGATGCGTAGCTGCCATTGTTCTCAGCTACCGGTTAATGTGTGTACTCGTAGAACCGGCCTGGGTCCTTCATGTCTCGATGACAAAGCAGGCTGAGGAGGACAAAAAAAACCAAAACAAAACCCAAAAGCATTTGTCTAAACACAGCTGTTGAAAGGAGATGGATGTGAAAATGGACTCGCGCACTTATTTTAAATCTTTTTTAAAAACTGCTTATTTAGATCTGATTAAGAATAAACACAAAGCCTGTTCTATGTTTATCTCTGCCTTAACTAAAGATTTTATAAAAAAATAAATAAATTAAAAAAAAAAACTCACAACCGTGATTTATTTCTCAAATGTAATTTGATTCACGTGAAAGTATCAGATCTGCAGAATTTGTACTCGTGTGTGTCAAAAGTCATCTTTTTACAGCGTGACCAAACAGCATGGTCGCTGCATTACATCATCTGCTTTACTTTACTTTGATATAACAGCTTATTTGCATAGAGCAGGAAGCAATTTGGCAATTTTAATTAAACGCGAGACATAGTGACTGTTTCATTACTACACAAACGAATAAATGCACAAGTTTATCGAGAAGGATTTTTTTCATCCTCAGGTTGTGGATTCGCTCTCGGCAGGAAAAAAAAAAAACGGACATCCCTGCTAAATCTCTAAAGCTTTGGACAGCTGTCAGTAAGGATGGAATGGATCATAAACCTTACGTTCCGGAAGTCACAAATCAGCAATAAAATAAACATAAATACAATTTTGCTTTCTATTGTTTACATCAAGTTCCCTAGATAAGAACGAATTCCGTTTTTAAGTCCAATTTGTTCGTAAGTCCGACAAACATTGTCTGATACTAGGACACTAACACACCTGACTTGTCTCTACGCAGTACATCACAGTACAGCGTTTCTTTAGAATCATGCCGATGGTTGAATGAATCTACTAAAAGAACGAGCGATGTCGGCCATCTTTTCACTTCGCTCCATTCTCTCAATTATTTTCACTTTAGTCTCCAGCATTATTGCTTTGCGTTCCTTAGCGGCACCAGCTTCATCCTGACATGCGCGCTGCACGCACGTGACAATGCACGCCTTGAACAGATCAGGGTGACCATTTTATTGTCCAGAGCCTGCAGGTAAAAAATAGCAGTTTGGATAATTCTGGTACATTTACAGATATGTGAATTAATGTACCCATCAAGTAAACTAACAAACAAATGAATAACATGCGCAAACTATGTTCCTATCTTTAAAAAGTTTACAACTTGAATGTTCGTATGTAGGGGACTCATTGTACTGTAGTTTATAGTTAAAAAAAAAAAAAATTAT
>JAOTRS010000012.1:5326553-5339837 GCA_028565755.1 Dinotopterus cunningtoni | reverse complement strand
ACACACACACACACACACACAGATCTCTCTCTCTCTCCCTCCCCTACAGCATGTCCCAATGGCTAAATGAACAGTTCCCAGGTTCTCCAGCTGGTCACCGTGGCAACATGAGATGCGCCTTGATTGTTGTTACCTGTGAAGGTGTACCTGGAGAAGATCCGGCACAAAGATCATTCTTCTTTTGGAGTGCGTATTCACTCATCGTACATACCGCTTATCCTCCATACAGGATCCTATCCCAGGAGACTTTGGGCACTCGGCGGGGTACACCCTAAACAGGGTGCTCACACACACACACACACACACACACACACACACACATGTCTCTGGACTGTTGGAGAATACCAGCATACCTGGAGGAAACCCACCAAACATGCAAACCACACACACACACACACACATCCGAGGCGGGAATCAAACTCTTCACTAAATGGATACTCCACCAAGTGGATACTCCACACCGTCGAGATACACTAAATGGGAAAATGTATTTGGCCAAACCTGTTAATTATTGAATTCAGGTGTTTCAATCAGGCCCCTTATCCTAAATGAATCCCCAATATTAATCCTTTAGCATACCAAGACGTCTTGGACAATGCTATGCTTCCAACTTTGTGCCAACAGTTTGGGTAAGGCCCTTTTCTATTCCAACATGACTGTGCCCTAGTGCACAAAGCAAGGACTATATAGACATGGTTTGCACTGAAACCTGACCTCAACCCCATCAAATACCTTTGGGATGGACTGGAACTGAGATTGTCACAAATGCTCTACAGAATTCCCACAGAAACACTCCAAAATCTTGTGGACAGCCTTCCAAGAAGAGTGGAAGCTGTTACAGCTGTAAAAAGGGGGCCAAATCCATATTGAAGTATACTTTATGTATTTGGATACAATGTCACTGCAGTTTTGGTCAAATACTTTTGTCAATATAGTGTATATCTGTCGTTTCTGTGGCAGGTAATTATGGAATCGGGTTGCCTGATTGTATCTGAGCACTTGAGGGTGAAAGGGTCCAAAAGTGGCAGCCCAGCAGCTTAAAGACTTAAACCATGGACCTCCTGATCAGCAGTACAACTCCTTCACCACCAAGCCAACCCTCAGTGATCATATAAAGGAGGTTTAAATTGTTAATTTTTCATATGGATGAATATCCATATTTGTTACACCCAGTATCCATGCTCTACCGGGTGTAACAAATATGGTGCAATGATAGACTGGACAACACCAACAACATAACCGAGGTGATGACTGTTATTCTGTTTATTTATACTTTCATTCATTCATTCATTATCTGGTCAGGGTGAAGGAGGGTTTCTCGGCACCCTGGATCTGTAAAAAGGACACTGTGCACACCTAGGGGTGGTTTACTATAACTCGAGTTCAGGATTGACCCACACACACTAGAAATGTGAAGAAGGAAAAATAATAAATGACAAAAGAAAAAAAAACTTTCTGACTCAAATGAATGTGTAAGGGTGTTTTAATGATTGATGCGCATCTAAAAAAAAACTAAACAGTAAATTTGTGAGCTGGCTAAATACTCAGAACAGCAAAGAGACTTTTTCTTGAACGATCTCTCACCTGCAACTGTTCATATTACCCAGCAGTGCTGATGGTGATGGAAAGCCAAAGGGTCGAAACCAGGAGACGTCTTTGTTGTTTGTTCTTGTCTTACACATAAAATGAGGACTAACTTGCACTTTAAAACATGGACAATCACAATACTGACATACTGCTGACATACATACAAAAATACTAGAGGGCCCTTCACGCCCTATGACATCATAGGGTGATGTAATAGTGCTTGGGCTCTAATGAGGACCTGGTCGTCCCTTAATAGGAACTTGCATTTACTCATGCAAAAAGCATGGACGATTAATGCTCACTCCTGTGTTCCTCAAAATCCAAATCTTCACTCCAAAAAGTGGCAAATGCAAATCCTCCAATCACACACATTCCTCTGTCTAAAATGAATTCCAGTATTTTTTTATTAACAAAGTTACAACATTTTCTTTCACAGTTTCTTAACAGGGTTAGAACAGTTACTAGTCTTCAAGAGTGACATACTGTACTGTAAACCATGTTTACTGCTAATGAGCTGTTATTGTAGAGCAAGACTCAACCATGAGGGCGGGACATATTCATATTAACCATCCATACATCTGTCCATCCAACCTCTGTAGTCCAACTAGGGACTGTGGAGGCTAATGGTGATTACCACTGAATTTATTCCCATTTTTACGAAGGTGGTAGGGCACTCACACAAGCATTCACACACTACGGGCAATGTGGGAATAAGCCTAATCTGCATGTCTTTGCTTTAACGTTGGCATAACACAAGACGCAGGACTGATGGTAGCGCACACCTTTATACATTTCAAGAAGGGCAGCAAAGAAGCCACTTCTCTCCGGGAAAAACATCAGGAACAGACTGATGTTCTGCAAAAGGTTGAGGAATTGGACTGCTGAGGACTGGGGTAAAGTCATTTTCTTTGATGAATCCCCTTTCTGATTGTTTTGGGCATCCGTAAAAAAGCTTGTCCAGAGAAAAAAAGGGAGCGCTACCATCAGTTCTGTGTCATGCCAACAGTAAAGCATCCTAAAACCGTTCATGTGTGCGGTTGCTTTTCAGCCAGAGGGAGTGGGATCATTCATAAGTTTGCCTAATAACTCAAAGAATGATACAACAACATTCCTCGAGAGCAACTCCTCCCAACTACCTAAGAACAGTTTGGTGACAAACAATGCCTTTTCAAGCATGATGGATAACCTTGCCATAATGCAAAAGTCATACCTAAGTGGAACAAAACATCAAAATTTTGGGTCCATGGCCAGGAAACTCCTCAGACCTTAATCCCATTACGAACATGTGGTCAATCCTCACAAAAACCCACAAATTCTGACAAACTCCAAGCTTTAATTCTGCAGGAATGGACTGCCACCAGTCAGGATTAATTAAAAGAAGTTAATTAAAAGCATGTCAGAGGTCTTAAAATAGAAGGGCCAACACTGTGAATATTGACTGTTTGTAATGTAATTGTTAATAAAAGCCTCTGACACTTTTTTGAATTGCTTGAAGAAATGCTTTAAAAAAGCCTTTGAAATGCTTGTAATTATACTTCAGTAAACCAGAGTAACATCTGACAAAAAGATCTAAAAACACTGAAGCAGGAGACTTTGTAAAAATTAATATTTGTGTCATTCTCAAAACTTTTGGCCCCTGCTGTACAGTACAGTACAGTACAGTACTTCACTCCAGCTTGCACTTTTTAATGCCTGCACTCAAACCGGAAGTGCGTGTTTATGACGCGACTCTGTGTTCCGGTTGCGAATCTACAGCTTTAGGGGTGTTTCTGTCTTTAATTGTCACCGCTGGAAACTTTAATAATTACCGATTAAAAAACTCTGTAAGTAATTAATTTATCATTAAAGGAAAATATATAATCCACGGTTGACTAAGCTAAGCGGCTAACGGAGCACGCGCCCCTTGTTGGGGCTCGCGCGCTGTGATGCACCATTGCTTTGCTGTTCAAACTTTATCCAGCTGTTTTTTTTTCCTTTATTTTTTTCACCTTAAAGCACAAATATTCTGAGCATGCTTTGTTTTCTCTTGCAGCATCATGAGTAAACGGAAGTCCAGAGAAAAGCACTTGACTATAGGAGAATGTGTGTCTCAGGTTAGTGCTGCTGCTCCTGGCATTCACATCACACCTGAACATGTACATGTTCAAGCCTCTTCATTAGGATCAACTGCTCCTTAATGCAAATATATAAATCAGGCAATAACATCAGGCAGCATGTCTGATCTGCTGAAGGTCGAACCGAGCATCAGAATGGAGACGAAAAAGGTGATTTAAGTCACTTTGAGCGTGGCATGGTGCCCCAACTGTAACTCAAATAACATCTCATTACAACCCGAGGTATGCCGAATAGCATCTCTGAACACACCGCATTGACAAACTTTAAATCAGATATGTTAGAGCAGCAGAAGACCACACTGGGTGCTGCTCCTGTCTGCTAAGAACAGGAAACTGAAGCTACAGTTCGCATGGACTCACCAAAACTAAACAATAGAAGATTTGAAAGAAGAAAAAAAACATCGCCTGGTCTGATGAGTCTCGATTGTGACATTTAAATAGTAAAACAACATGAAAGCATGAATCCATTCTGCCTTTTATCACTGGTTCAGGCTGGGGTGGTGGTAGTGTAATGTGTGGGGAATATTTTCTTTCCCCCAATATCCCCCCTGAATAATATTATTTTATGACCACACCATGTCTTTAAGCTAAAATAATTTAAAACTGGTTTCTTGAATATGACGGTGAGGTCACTGCAAACAAACGACCTTCACAGTCACCAGATCTCAATCCAGTAGAGTGCCTTTGGCGTGTGGTGGAACGGCAGATTCCCACCATGGACGTGCATCCGAACAATCTATATAACAAATGCTATCATGTCAATGTTGAGCAAATTCTTTAAGGAATGTTTCCAGCACATTGTTGAATCTATGGCATAAAGAATTAATGCAGTTCTGATGCAGGCAAAAAAAGGGGTCCAACCCAGTACTAGCAAGGTGCTTGATAAGATTTGCAGATAAACTAAACAGGAAATATAGATAATGAGATAATATAGATAATAGTACATTACATATATATTTAATAATATTTAAAGTTTAAAGGGTAAAGTGGAAAAAAAAGTTTTTTTTGTTTGTTTTATTTATCATTTATTTATCTGTGATCATTTTATGTCTGTAGGTCCAGAGAGTCCTGAGGGAGCGCTTCTGCCACCAGCGTCTTCCGGATAAACCAGTGGGCCTGGAATCACAGTACAAGTCAGTTACACTCTTCATATTGTCGAGATTTTACTAAGAGAGCAGGCATGTAAAGTACATGTTTTAAATGTGTGTGTGTGTGTGTGTGTTTAGGCATTTGTTGGAGCTGTTGAGGAGGACAGCGGTTCACGGTGAGAGTAACTCGGTTCTAATCATCGGCCCACGTGGATCTGGCAAAACTATGGTATGAGCTATTATACAAAAACAGTATACTGTAGTACCGAGCTTCACACACACACACACACACACACACACACACACACACACACACACACACACACCCCTACTTCATCCTAATCCATATGTTTGTTTTTGTGTGTAGCTGCTCCGTTGTGCTCTCAGAGAGCTGCTCGAGTTGCAGGAGGTGAAGACGAACGTCCTGCAGGTTCACCTGAGTGGTGGGTGATGTTTCTTAACATCTTAAAAAAATAAAATAAAATCAACGCCACCTGTTTAGTCGCAGCTCCGTTAATCTCTGCGTCTCGTGCAGGTCTGCTCCAGACAGACGACCGGATCGCTCTGAGAGAGATTACACGCCAGCTTCAGCTGGAGAACGTCGTAGGAGACAAAGTCTTTGTGAGTGTGTATGAGCATCGGTGTGATGTAGATGATTGGATTGTGGAGGAAATGGTCGTCACACCGTGCTTTGTTTTTGCAGGGCAGCTTCGCTGAGAATCTTGTCTTTCTACTGGACGCTCTGAAGAAGGGTCGGTTCTTTGATTAAATCTAGGTTTTAATGATCACTTGCTCATCCCTACCTCGGTGGTTAAAACCAAACCTGCTTGGTATATTAATTACAATTATAATACTTGATTTTTTAATTTTCCCGTTTGTTTTCTTATAATTGATCACTCAAAAGCTAGCTCTCATGTTTTATACAACAACTGCCATGTGCTTTCTCTAAAATCTTTTCCAAAAATACTCTACACACTCTGAGCAAAGCGCTATCCGCCCTCTTCTACATGCATAAACTTTTAGGTGCATGTGATTGGGCAGCCTCGCTATAATTGATGAATCGGATTTCAAAACGTGTTTTGGTAACTTGCAGGATGTCTGGCTGATGCCGTCTGTATGATTAAGTTAAAAGAAAAAAATCTAAACAACAAATCAAGTTAACTGATATGTTTTGATTAATGTCGCATTATTTTTCCCCAGTTAAAATTTTATTTAAAACGTTCTAGAGGTACTGTACAACCCCGATACATAAGTCATATAAGACAAATTAATTGAATCCCAAATATTTTAAACAAACAGAATAAAGTGTACATGTGAAAAATAAATGTTGAAAATAAATAAAAGAAACTGCATTGCATGTGCGCCCTCTTGTGGTGTACAGTTATAGCTAAACATTTAAAATCGGTTAAATTCTTAGCGTCAATTAATTGTTTAGCAGTTAATCGTTAACATTGGAAGTTTTTATACTGTTTAGTAAATTTTCGCAACAACAACCATAAACAAATCCTCACTTGTAACGATCGGATAATTTAATTACCCGTTACACACTCATCTGTGTGTTTTGCGAGCAGAGAGACGCGAACGTTTGAGTTTCTAAAAAATGGATAAATCGTTCATGGTGCACGGTCTGAGAGATCACTTTTAACCCCGTCTTTTTGCTCTGTTTATTCTTCTAAACGCAGACGACAGGGTGTGTATAGTTTAGGTTTTTCTCTAATGTCGTCACATGCTCTTAAACTTGAGTGGCTAAATGAGGTTATTCTTATCCTCTTATTTTCAAAAAGCTTGATATGACTGTGAGAACTGAGAAGAGATTTTTCTCTCGTGTAGGTGATAAAAGCAGCAGCCGGCCGGTGTTCTTCATTCTGGACGAGTTCGATCTGTTCGCCCATCATAAGAACCAGACCCTCCTGTACAACCTGCTGGATGTCTCTCAGTCCGCTCAGGCTCCTGTAGCTGTCGTGGGCCTCACCTGCAGACTGGTGTGTGTGTGTGTATATATATATATATATACACACATACAGTACACACACATTCACATGATGTCATTCCCATTCTGTGTGACAAATGATTTCAAACTATGTTCTGGTCTCGTTTCCCAGGACGTCCTTGAGCTCCTAGAGAAGCGCGTGAAGTCTCGGTTTTCACACAGACAGATTCACCTGCTGAGTTCTCTGACTATCAGTCAGTACCGAGACGCTTTTCGGGCGGAGCTCACGCTGCAGGACGACTTCCCGGACAGCGAGTTCTCTCAGGAATGGAATCTCGGCATCTCGGTATAACATCGTACTGGATTTAAAACACTTTCCTGTTTTATATGGTACTGTGCAAAAGTCTTGGACCCCCCACTCCCATTTCTTCATGGTAATTTACATTTAATGATATAATTAAATGAAAGAAATGGGAACAAATACTTTATCACGGACTGCAACGTTCCTTAAAGATAGAATTTAAAAACTGGTTGTTTGCGTAACAACTTCGGCAGCGACCTCGTTTCCCCCTTGTCTGTTCCAACCATTCAGCATCACCAGTATACTAATCACCGGCCTCGTCATCTGTACCTGATTCTCACTGATTCACGCCTTAAGTCATTCTTGAATGATTCGTAGGTCACTGTGTGGCTTAACAAACAGGCAAAAAAAAAAAACTTCCTTTTTATTTGTTTGCTTAGGTACAGGGTAATTAAGAGCTAAAAAGTCCTGAAGAGAAGTCTGGAGGACTATTTCTCAACACTACATTAAAAATACAAGAGCGTCTGACTCTTTGGCTCAATATTTTTGTGCAGTATTGTATATCGTCACATGCTTATTTATATTTCTCGTCTCATTCATAACCCGCTTCTATGAATCTCCATTCTCCTCACCGCTTATAATGATGATGATAATGATGAGTGGGGAGTTTTATAATTATCACATTCTAAATTATCACTGTGGGCTATAAAACGACCGTAATAGCGATTATCCGGATAGCGTGCAGGTTTTTAAGACTCGCCCACTTGTTCTCATATAAGCGAGGAGAAAGTGATAAACAAAATGAGGCGGATTAATGATCAACTAACGGTTATTCTGTTAGAATAAATTAAACATATACATGCACTATATTGCCAAACGTATTCGCTCGCATGGTTTCACATGCATATGAACTTGAGTAAAATCCAATTCTTAATCCATAGAGTTTAGTATGATGTTGGCCCCGCCCCCTTTGCAGCTATAGCTTCAACTCTTCTGTGAAGGCTTTTCATAAGGTTTAGGAGCGTGGTTATGGGAATTTTTGACTGTTCTTCCAGAAGCGCATTTGTGAGATCAGACACTGATGTTGGACGAGAAGGCCTGTCTCACAGTCTCCACTCCAATTCATCCCCAAGGTGTTAAGATCAGGACTTTGTACAGGCCAGTCAAGTTCTTCCACGCCATCATTCATGTCTTTATGGCCCTTGCTTTGTGCACTGGGGCGCAGTCATGTTGAAACAGGAAGGGGCCGTCCTCAAACTGTTCACACAAAGTTGGGAGCATGAAATTGTTCAAAATGTCTTGGTGTACTGTACTTACTGAAGCATTAAGAGTTCCTTTTACTGGAACTAAGAGGCCGATCCCAATGACTGAAAAACCACCCCATATCATCATCCCCCCCTCCACAAAACTTTACACTTTTCCTGGCAACCCAAACTTGTTAGTCGAATTACCAGACAGAGAATCATGATTCCTCACTCCAGAGAACACATCTCCACTGCTCTAGAATCCAGTGGTGGTGTGCTTTGCACTTTACTTGGTAGGGTTGGATGCAGCTGCTTGGCTTGCTTTTCCGTGGCCTACCACTTCATGGCTCTACAGTTATTCCTGTCATTCCCAGTCACTTCCACTTTGTTATAATACCACTGACAGTTGACTGTGGAATATTTAGTAGTGAGTGAAATTTCGCGACTGGTCTAATTGCACGGGTGGCATCACGGTACCACGCTGGAATTCACTGAGCTCCTGAGAGCGACCTATTCCTCCACAAATGTTGGTAGACACGGCCTGCAAGGCCTTGCCGCTTGATTTTATACGCCTGTAACCATGGAAGTGATTAACACCCAAATTCAATGATTTGGATGGGTGGGTGAATACTTTTGGCAATATAATTATCGCAGAGATTTGCTTTTTTTGTGTTCTTTAGTTTAAAGGCGACCCGTTGCGCAAAATTCACTTTTTACTTTTTTTTTTTTTTTTTAAACATTCAAGGTTCATTGGACCTTTAACAAGCCAAATAAATTTCGCCCCTATTGTGACCTCATATGAGAAGAGCCTCCTACACAGGCTTGGTGCTCTGTTCTCTGGAGGGGGTGTGGCTCAGCAGTAGGTCATTTATATAGACACCGAAACAGTGCATTTGGAGTTGGAGTGACACAAAGGGAGTTTGAGGTGTAATAGCGTTATCTGAGGGGTTTTTCTGAGGCCTGTTTTACCTTGTTATAACAAGTAGATTTATTAGAAGAAACTGTAAAATATAGGTCCTTTAAAGGTGCTCTTGGTCTCTTGGTGTTGGTAAAGAAAGCCAGTATTAAATAATTCAATATCATGATGTACGTATGTTTATAGATGGATGGATACTTTGTTGATTCTGAAGAAATTCTCAAGTTTAAAATAAAATTTCTGCATTGAAAATCCTTTAAGTGAAGCGTTTCTACAGTGTATCAATCACTTGTGTGGATTTGCAAATTGTGGATGTTTTTGTAATTCTACCTGAGTGGTAGTAATCTCTCTCTCTCTCTCTCTCTCTCTCTCTCTCTCTCTGTCTTTCATTTTCAGAAACTGTGTGAGGACAAGTCAGTGGATGAGATTTTACAGAAGCATTATAACTCCTGTAAAGATTTCCGCTCTCTACACTCGCTGCTGGTGAGATCACCATCACCCCCACCGCCGCCGTGTTGTGTCTGCTCGTTTCACAAAGCAGTAAGTCCTGACTCGATGTGTGCGTTTTCTTTTTTTTTTTTTTCCCAGTTATTGGCAGTGAGCCGTGTTTCTGTCTCCAGTCCGACTCTGAGAGCTGTAGACCTACTGGAGGCCAGTCGAATGAGCTCGGCTGACTCGAAAGGCAACATCCTGCACGGTGAGAGTCTCCGGCATGTAAAGTAGCCTCAAACAAATTCAACTTTAAATCATGCTGTTTGTGCTTGTGTACAGATTAAAAAGATTATTATTATTATTATTATTATTATTATCATTATAAAGGTATAAATGCATGAACAAAGATTATTTAACTAAAAGCAAAGAAAGAGAGAGGGCGCTGCTTCTATATACAAATAAAAACAATAAAGTCTTCCTTCACCTGACTCTTTGCTTTTTTCCCCCGTGCAGGTCTGTCCATCCTGGAGTTGTGCCTGATCATTGCCATGAAGCACCTGAACGATATCTACGAAGGAGAGCCCTTTAACTTCCAAATGGTCCACAACGGTACCGTTTCTGTGACATGAGCACAAATACAGGACGATTTAAATAGAAATTCATGAGCAGAATCGTGTATGGATTAAACATCAGTGAAGGTTCTGCAGTCAGTGTATCATGACACAACGTTGTGTAAAGACAGCTGCGTTACACCCAGTGTGTGATCTTCATCCTTAAGTGAAGTCACGCATGGATGTGAATGAAAAGAAACAACAGAAGTGACAGAAACTGTATTTTGTATAATTATATTTTCTGTCGACTTTTCTCCTCAGAGTTTAAGAAATTTCTTCAGAGGAAGTCTCACTCCATCCATAACTTTGAGAAGCCGGTGGTGTTCAAGGTGAGAGTCTAAGGTCTTAACTTATCTCGCAACAAATTTCATCTTTACAGTCGCGACCTTTCTTTAACACGACCGGATGGATCGATCCATGGCTCGTTATATTACGTTACATTTCCACCCTTTCATTTATGGAGTTGATAAGTAGAGTCATCCTGAGGTATTATGTTCCGTGTTCGAACTGTTATAGGAAATGAACCAATGACAGGGCGGTGCGATGCACCGCGACACAAAAGAGGAATCGCTGTTGGTGCCCTGACGACGATGACAGCGCTGTGAAAAAGGATTTTTTAAAAATTTTTTCCTAAATTTTTTTTTTGCCATATTTTGCCTCACATAAATAATCGAGGTCATACAACAAATTTTAATAGTCAGCAGAAAAAAAAATTATACACAAAAAATATGTATCAATATTTTAACTCTAATACATTATATATTGATATATATAATGTTATGATGATAATATTATTAATATAATATATATCATGATATTTTTCTGTGCATACTTTTATTTTTTTTTGGCTGATTCTTTATAACTGGAGCAAATACAAAATCAGTTTTAAAATGGTGATTTCATTTATCGAGGGAAACGAGCTGTCCAAACCTACCCTTCCCTATGTGAAAAAGTAATTGCCCCCTTGATCAATCATGAAAACTAAAAGTTTTGAAAAGCGGAGTTAAATTTCTCTTGCACAAGTGAAGCACACGAAAAGATCTGAAAAAAAAAAAGCAACACGATCTAAATCAATTCAAGAAGCGATTGACGTGTATCAGTCTGGAAAAGGTTACTAAAAGCCATTTCTAAGCGAATCACAGTGAGAGATATTACCTCATTGGTGAACCTTCCCAGGAGCGACCGGCCTACCAAAATTACTCCAAGAGCACGACGACGACTCATCCAGGAGCTCATAAAAGAACACAGAACAACAGCTAAAATAAACTGCAGGTCTCACCTGCCTCGGTTAAAGTTGGTATTCACGATTCAACAATAAAAAAAAGATTTGGGGGCAAAAATGGTGTCCATGGGAGAGTTCCCAAGACTTTTGGCCAAATATTCTGTGGACTGATGAGACGAAAGTTTAAATCTTTGAAACGTGTGCATCTTTTTTTCTGTCATGTGTAAAATGAACACAACATTTCATAATAAGGAAATCATACAAACAGTGAAACACGGTGGTGGTAGTGTGATGGCCTGGGGCTGATTTGCAACTTCAGGACCGTGACGGCTTGCTGTAATTGATGGAACAATGAATTCTGCGCTCTACCAGGAAATCCTGAAGGAGAACGTCCGGCCATCAGTCTCCAGCTCAAGCGCACTTGGGTTATGCAGCAGGACAATGATCCGAAACACACCAGCAAGTCCACGTCTGAATGACGAAAAACAAAATTAGGTTTTGGAGGGGCCTAGTCAAAGTCAGAATTTAAATCCGATCGAGATAACCTTAAACCCTCCAGCGTGGCTGAATTAAAACAATTCTGCAAGAGTAGAGCGGGTCAGGATTCCTCCACAGCGATGTGAAGGACTCGCTTCCTGTTAGAGCAAGCGCTTTATTGCAGTTATTGCCGCCAAGGGTGGCACAACCAGTTATAAGGTTTGGGGGACGATTACTTTTTCACATAGGATAAGGCAGATTTGGATAGCTTTTTTTTCAATTTCCTTAACAAATGTAATGATTTTGTTTTTAATTTCTTTAATATTAAAATTTGTTTGATGATCAAAAAGCAAGAAGGGGTTACATACTTTTTCACAGCACATTTTTATTTCCCTGTACCAGCATGTCCGGAAATGTTTACTTTATCTTACGATAGAGCAATCGATACGTTTTTAATTACATTAAAGGTCCCGTATTTTTTTTTTTTATTATTATTTTATACAAGTTAACCCAGGTCTCAGAGCGCCACCTATCTAATGCTTCACCTGAATTTGTTCCTATATAATGTATTTTATTTGTATCTCAGACTCAAAATCATGAACAACAATCAGACCAATCAGAGTAGACAGTTTGAGCTGGAGAGTAAAAGGGGAAACTGTTTTCTTTGTGATTGGTTATATTGCTTAATATACAAACCTCATCAAACCACTTTGCTGCCATCTAGTGGCCAAGCCAAAACATGACAACCGGGATGTTTCTCAAGCATGAATTATTTTATACAGAGTCAGCCAAAAAATGTATACACACTTCAGGTAAAGCAAAATAGTATTGTTTATATGATATTATATGATATTATGAATAATATTATCATATCATAATATCATGTATATCAATATATAACATGTAGCAAAAAATATAGAATTAAAATGGTTATACAAGTTTCTCTTTTCCTAAAATGTATGTATTTGTGTGTGTAAACAAAAATAGCTTATGAGGTTTGAAAGTGGTGTCTACCCACGGTGGACACTTTATTAGGTACAAATTTAGCAAACATATATAATCATCATTATAATAATACTGCTGTTGCTCATCTTTTATTAGCCTCAAACTTTTAAACGAATCTAACTTCAAACTATTAGAACAGAGCAAAATACCCATGACAGGAAAATCACTGAGAAGAAAGTTGTGGTAAAATGCACTCGGTACAATCAAGGATGGAGAACAGCGGAAGCTTTGAGATGAAGTTTACACCAGGGCTCCCAAAGCAGACGGGTTTATTTATTTATTCACGGATGCTGATCACAACTGGATAGTTTTTTTCATGTTGGTATTTGAAAGAGACAGAAGCGATGGAGGACAGAA
>JAOTRS010000012.1:5285735-5308400 GCA_028565755.1 Dinotopterus cunningtoni | reverse complement strand
ACACACACACATACACACACACATACACACACACATACACACACACATACACACACACATACACACATACACACACAGAGAGAACAGTGTTTGTTTTGTATTGTTTACATCTGCTGGCAGTTTGCCCCTCATCCACATCACAAGTACCGCAATAAGAAAAGGAGAGAGAATGTGTGTGTGTGTGTGTGTGTATATATATGAATCTTTTTCTTTTGGCTTCTTATTTATTGAACACCGTATGTGTGTAGGATTTACTGCTAACTGACTTGTACATGATTGTTTTTTCCTACAAAAAAATTATATAACATATAATAACAATAAACATATAATAATCACAAGCTTTATGAAGCTCTGACACGTGTGCGCGCGTGTGATCAAAACCCTTTTTTGGGTTTTACTGCAGATTGCTGTGTTTTGGACGCTGGCGGTGCACGTACCTGTCGTAGCAGTTGACGTCGTCGAGCCAGCAGCCCTGCTTGACGAGCTCGATGGTTCCCGAGCTGTTCTTCCACGTGGAGAAGCAGTGGCGGCGCTTGTCTTTCTCTCCGGTACACGTCTCGATTCCGCTGCGGTTCGTCCGGTCTTTCTCCCAGTTGGAGTTGTAGAACACACACTCCTGCGTCTCCGATCGGCCCAAGATCGCCCCTGAAGGACACGAGAGAATCGAGAAAAAGTAAAGAAAGGGTTTAGGAAGAAAGGAACAAACTTTATTTAAGCGACAGGGACGGGAAACACCAGGGAAATATCGTATCGCCGTTACGATATTATCTTGATAGCTCGGCGCATATTCTTTTTTTTTTTTTTTATTGCGATTTTGTATCACAATTTCATAAATCTCCTAATTTCTTTCTTTTTTGACAACTCTAAACTTTGCAAATTATTCACTCCTACCACGCAGGATGCTGCGCTGCCGATGTGTGAACAGTGAATATCACCCAAATAAGGATGGGTTTCTTTCAAGGTTTTTTCCTATTGACATCTCAGGGAATTTTTCCTTGCCACCGTTGCCCTCGGCTTGCTCATCAGGGACAAACCGACTATTATTAGTTTACACATATTTTCTCACACTTTTTAAAACTCATTTCCAAAATTTTTTTAATTCTGTAACGCTCCTTTGCGACAATGGCCATTCGTAAAAGGGCTATATAAATGAAACTAAATTGAATAGAATACAGGTAGTCCCCGATTTACGAACGAGTTCCGTTCCAAGAGCATGTTTATAAGTTAAATTTGTCCTTAAGTCCGACAAAATGAGTCTTATACGCATTAGACACGAATATACATTATAAAGCATACCAATCCATTTGACTAAATCCCTGACCCTTATATAATTATAATTGCACCTAAGAAATACTTAATCTTGAAGTGTTGTCTCCGCGCCCTTAAATCGCGAGGGGAATCCTGGACACCGTTTTCTCTCAGAGCTGTGTTTCACTGTATTGGACTGTCTTGTTGAGGATTTTCCGTAATTAGGATTATTCACCGTCAGGACAGCTTTACAGGACAGCCATTTTCTATCATTGTGTTTCCGGACTGTCTCAATGAAACCGAGTGAGGCCGATTTCTCTCACACCCCCCCACACGAGTGCACACACCTACAATATACATCCTCAGAAGAAACGTATAAATCATTTAAAAAAAAAAAAAAAAAAAAAAAATTGGAGTCAGTGTGGCAAGACCCTGATTGTCACACTAAAGAATCGTGATACATCACTGGATCGATTTTTCCTCCACCTCTATTAAACGAGTTCCTAAAAGCAATCAAGAGAAAGTAACAAGTGTTAGCACCATAAACAGACAGGACCCATAGTCGCAACTACCGAACTACTACAGAACCTGAAAACGGATTCAAACTCAAATCACAAAGAGGAATAAAACACTTTACAACCTACTCTAACTGGAAAAGAAGATATTTACGGGTGCAAGCAGCATCTCCGCCCGCTCATCTCGGGTCACTCTGCCACTGATTATCTTTCTACAACAACACGCCCAAAACCCAAAAAGAAAAGAAGTGAACAACCTTCAATATTACTTTGTTTCATAAACCTCTCACAGACGTCTCATTTCCTCAAAGTCAGCTCCCGTGCTCTTTTACTGACCTTCTAATCACCTTTCCTTTTGGTAATTTCTTGCCATCTCTCTTCTGTTCACACATACATTCTCTCTTTCATTCAGTCAGATTAAACACAATATCTCAATTCAAAAACATGAACCTCAGCGCCGCCCCCCCCTCCTCTATCCACTCTCTCAGACACACAAACACACACTTGCGCGCACACAAAGCCATTAAGGTGCAGTAATCTGCTCAGTTCATTTGCCTGGATGAATAACACAGGGGTCAAATGCAGGCTAAACAAACAGAGCGACAGGCAGCGTCGGAAATGCTTCGGTATCACCGTCGTCAATCTGCAGAGAGAACGCGATAAGTCTGGCTCTGCATAAACATGTCTAGGAACACACCTGAGCAACACACACACACACACACACACACACACACACACACACACACACATACACTCCACCTACACACTGTTCAACAACCAGCGCAACTGAACCCAACACTCATGAGGTCTACTCGTAAAACACCTGTGTGCAAAAGAGTTGGCACCCTTTTTATCTTGTGTGTGCGTCGTCACCTGATTTCAAACATGCTACAGCCTTGATATGTCAGCGACAGTCATCATCAGAATCCGATTTGGAGGTTTGCTTCCTCACTGAAATGCTCTCGGTAATCATTTTAAAAATGTGCATTACTAACCCTGAGCGAACGACAAAGCGAGACGTGACAGCCGTTTTCTACGCACTTGTGCGTCACAGAGCCGTGATTTCAGGGACAGCAGAATGCAACAAACTGAATCATGCAAATTAGGAACGAATGGTTCGAACGATTCCTTGCCACGTGGTACGACATCTTTACGCTCACCACCCTCCCCCACCCCCCATCTCTCAATATACACTCCTAACTGCCATTAATTCCCTTTTGCGAAAAAAGAAGAAAAAAAATGCATGTTGTATATAGTGTGTAATTAATGTCTATAGAGAAGAAATACAGCTTGGAGGGATGCATCGCAGCTCTGTAAGAGTGTGTGTAACCTCCACTGAAGGCTAGAATCAAGAGCGCATCCTATTCAGGTCTGTTCCATTAAATTAAATTTATTTTCGAATATGATTTTGGCTTCCAACTGTTATGAAAGGGAGAACCGAGATCAACAAGACGAGAATGATTTCTTGATTTATTGTCCTGCATTTCATTTATCAATGAATTATATTTAAAGTTCAAGAAAGTCAACAATTAAACATTTAAAAATAATAATAATAAATGCATAATATTTCCAATATCAAAGAGAAATCGTTTTTAATCATCATCTTTGATCATATCGATACAGACCAAAAGTAACGGCGAATATAATTTTTGCCATAATCGAGCAGCCCTAATTATATTGTAATATTTGTACTACAATATTGTATTTGTAAAATTTGGCTACTAGTGTTTCTCATAGGAAGTAAGGACGTTTTAATAAAAAAAACAAAAAACAAAAAACAAAAAAACACATTGGGGCCTTGGGATTGTTTCCAAGAAGACTCTGCTTGATTTTGGTCTATAAGAACACAATCGTTCCGCACTCGTGAAATGTGCCTGGATCCCATTAAAGCAGTGTACTTGGGCGCGGATCTAATCAGATATGGAAGCCAGTCGTACCCAAGAACGGAAGGAGATCGCGGTTTATACCTTACGTCATCAGTGCCTTCGGGCTCCTCTGATACCTCTCATTCATCTGACCTACACAGCCATCGCTATAGCATCGCTCTTGACATTTCTTTCCAAAATATCAATAATATCATGTATAGCGCGGAGGTTAACTGGATGTTGCACAAATAAATCACATCTGATGTGAAAACACCCTAAATTTCATGTCTCATACATACAAAACGATAATCTTTTTTTTATCTTAAGTCCAGTAGTTGGCGGTATTGCACCAACTGCCCATGAATTCAAAAGAAGAAAATTTAAACTTGCTAACGAGACTATTTTAGACCATTTAATGGTTGCAGTTTAAATCATTTTAAATTTAAATTCAGGCTTTTAGTCGCACAGCTCTAACGGGCGCAACATGCACACCAGTGTGAACGGTTTGTACAAACAGGCTCAAGCGCCACAGTAGACAATAAAGAAAGAACTCTCAAAAAAAAACAAAAACAAACCTGACCTTTTAATCTGAAATAGGAGATCAAGGTTTACAGAGTGGGATTAAAAGTACTAGAAACCGAAGTGCATATTCAGGGTGTGCAAACTTTTGTACCCAACGCCGGTGAGTGGTTTTTCACAGTGTATTCCGCATTGGTCAGAATTTATAGAAAAACAAACTCTGATTTAATTCTAAATGGAAAAAGTCAGTATAAAAAGCAGGAAAGAGAGCAGCAACACCTTCATCTCTCTCTCTTTTGCTTCCTCAAAACAGTGTGAGAAAACCTGCTTCACTTTTCCCAATCAGCACATTCCATTCAACTCTAATGAAATTTCCCCGAAAGGATTTAATCACGGTGTGTACGCCTTTTGTACGGCGTGAACTGAAAATCAACACCACAGAAGGAGTCGAAATCCGTCTGTCGTAGAGCGTTACCACTGCCAAAAGTCAGCAAGACGGCGAATCATAACTCAATCGAGTTTTTTTTATTCCCTCGGCCACTGGCTTAACCCTGTACACAAGAGCCACCACAAACACAACCACAAGTATGAGCGGGGCACTGCTCGTGATTAAATCCGGGTGACAAACCAAAAATAAAAATAAGTCGCTGGAATGAAGAGAACTCCACGGCGCTACGCAGCGTCTGACACGGACGGAGCGAGCGCGTGTCAGCGGTTAGCCGCAGGCAGTTAGAGAGAGAAGCTCGTGTTCACCTGGGCTGGCTGATATGACAGAAATGTCACTTTGGAATTTTAGTTTTTTTTAAAATTCCTTACTTGTAAAAAAATAACTTTAATAATAATGAATAAATAAATAAATAATCAAAAACATTTTTTACAATCACAAAAGACAATCCACAATTTTAACTCAAGAGAGAGAAACTAGCACTATTGAACTTTAAAAGTAAGAGATATCTCGTCTTACTCGTATCGAATGTGACATTAAATGTAAATCACACAACGCACTTTCTGATCGGTTCTTTAATTAATAAAAATCTCAAGTCTGCAGTATAAATGGAAATATTTTTATCATCATAGTCTTACTGATTATTTTATTATACATCGCTTACTGATTATTTGCAAAGGTTAACTATCATAGTACAAAATAAAGTTGGACTGCTGCTGTATGGTTTAATATTTGGGCACACCGCTGAACAAAATACTCCTTTTTTTTTTTTTTTTTGCAACCACGCAAAGTATATGCTCTCTCTCTCAAGAGAGTATTGCCCGATGATGCCAACAAAATCCACCTCCTTTCCACTCTGATTTAAAAAACAAAAAAACAAAAAATTACAGCATTTTTGTATCACAAATAAAAAGTAATTAATTTTTTTAATTCATCCATTATTGTTAAAAAAAGACCGTTCTGACCTTCTGTGTCCAAATCAAGGTTTACAAAAAAACAAAAAAACAAAACAAATGAACAATAAAAAAAAAACAAAATGACAAAAGTTCCATGCTGGATGTGTTCTTGAAATTTTTTAAGTAATAAAAAGAAAGTATGATTATATTCGTTTCCTTTAATTTTTTAAAAACATTAATTAACTGAAAAACGATCTGATCTGTGACAAACTGAGATATGATCCAAATAAAAAAAAAAAAGAAAACCCTTAGGGTGGTAACAGTAACACTGTCACTGACTAATTTCCCATAAGAGCATGCTTCCCAAAATAGATAAACAAAAAAAAAAATTCTCAATAACATGACATGTCTGTTTAAAGATGAATGCTGACCGCTGACACCATGGCGTGAGTTAAGCAACATCACCATTCCTCATACCTTCAACATGCCTACAAGATATAACATGCACCATCATGTTGTTTATTTATTTATATTATACGTCAACTTTTAGACAATGAAGCAAATATGGACAAATTTGTACAAAGAAATTCTGAACTTCTTGTTACAAAATCTATCTATCTATAGGTATTGGTAAATATTAATTTACTTGCTTTTATACAAGGACGAATATGACAGCACACAGCAGACACAATGTTTTGTTTTTAATTATTAAACCACAGTCTGAATCCAGCTTTGGTTTAATAATTAAAAAGTACCCGCTCTCATTAGACAAGACCGTTTAAAGATCCTCAGGAACATCAAGCTTCACCAGAACGCACACAATCAAGTTTTTTTTTCACGTGCAGTTAAACTGGGTATTAGCCAGCAGACGACCTGCAGCCGAGTGCTCCGTCAGTGAAGCTAGAGGGTCGATTAAGCAGGACTCCACTCAGTCTGGTAGCGGAGTTTCTCTCCTTCGCAAAGGGTCCGTGTGCGGCAATCAACGAAAATCAGCTCTGTAGGAAACGTGCATGTAGAGCCTGGTGAATATTTACAGTTTTACTATATTGCTTTAAAACTGTGGAGCGCTCTTTGAGGTACATGCGAGAGACCCGGCGCAGCCATAATGAATTTGTCTGTGTTGATTAAGAACGTATTCATTACTGCCAGAGACAGCAGTAGGGCTTATCTCCGGTTCATGAACTGGCCATTATCTGAATTACAGTAGGAATGTTCAGGAATGTCTGGCAGCAAGTCAGAAGTACATACTTCACCCAAGTTTGTAGCCAAAAGCGCAGCGAGGCTTCAAAAGAGTGCTTCAAAAGACACAATCCATCCCGTTACACCTTTCAAAGACAATCATTTACACAACAACAACAGCGCTGTAATATTCTCCCATTCTTGATTCAGTTTGGCTCCGACTGCAAGACAAAGAAAATCACAGGTTTATATTCATGCGCTCGATCTGAACTAAGAGGCTCTGGCTCATCCGCGCACTCGCACTCGGTGTCTTCCTCGTAACCCGAGCAACAAGATTAAAGTGAAAGGGAATTGCTTTGACACACACCGCCAGGGTGCTTTTCACTCTCAGGACACACCAGACCTGAAGACAGCGATGATGACGACGACTTCACCACGCTGATTGATGAAGCACGTTTCTGACACACCGGTGACTCGTCAGACCGTAAAAGCAAAAAAAAAAAAAAAAAGACGACAAGGGAACAAAGTTGCTTGTATGTTTTTTTTTCCTCCTACAGTACAGTATTTAGGGTGAGGAAGTGACAGGTATGGCTGCTGTCAAAGCCTGGCATTAAATATTTTAGATCGCCCCGTGCTTCTGTTGCACAGGAGAGTGTTGGATTTCCACAGAGGAGAGTGAATGTTGTATGAAAGGCTGTCAAGCAACAAAAGGAATAAATTTGACTAATAAAAGTGCATTTTATAAACTTTGTTTAGACCATTATACTGGCCTGTTTATTTTAAACCAGTAAGGCCTAATAAGCTACAGCAAAGTGAAGTGTTACTCTTCAGCAAATACAACCTTGCACTTCTTTGGGGAGGGTGACGCTTTCTGTCATTCTTTAATTTAAAGATATTTATTCATTTCTCAGACTGAATTCTTGGTAAACTGCAATCATAAATCACCGCATCACACCACCCAGTCCTTTAAAATAAAGTAAAGTAAATAAAACATATATACACACACACACACATATACACACACATATACACACACATATACACACACATATACATACATATATATATATATATATACACACACACACACACACACACTGATGTCTCTTAACAGAATACCGCATCATGATTTGCTCTTTATACAGTATGTTAGATGAGCTGTTGGTTAGTCATGCGAAGGACGAAATTCTTGGTTCAATGGTTTAATTTATAAGACTCTGAGCATGTAGTGGAATTATAATGCACAGAGCGAGTTCTGCAAAAATATGCCGAGTTACAGCTGGAGTCGAAGAACTTGAGGGTCCTGCACAGACAGAGCCCTGACTGAATAGCTTTGGGAGGAAATGGAACTGGAGTCTGAATGAGGAGGAACTGGAAGCTGAATGAACACGAATCCCCAAAATCTGGGGGAAACCCTTCATGTTCCAGTGGGGTGCAATATAACAGCAAAGAAAGACCAAATCTCGCTTTGTGGTAAAGTCCTCCTGCAGCCGAGGGGGCCTGAAGAGAGCTGATTGGTCAAGCTCTCTCAGCAGGGTTGGATGGGAGGCACTTAGGACTCTCACATCAATCACAGCTCTACAGCCAATCACGGCCGTCTGTGAGCTCACGCAACAGCGGACAGCGGACAACAGCGGACGGAGCAGATAGCGAGGTCATCCAAATGAGTCACGACTACCCCAACAGTTCGAGCAGTTTGTTGACATCACATGGTTCGGGGAAAACACATGATCGACCCTCCCTGACTGCAGCAGTAGCCTTTATGTGGGAGCCCCCACTGACGTGTGGGAATTATATACGACTAAATAAGGGGAAAACTCAATCTAGAACATGATGCTCAACAAGCACATACGAGTGGGACGGTCCACAAAGATTAGGTCACACAGTATTATCTTTCAACGCAGCAAGGGTAAACCGGGCAAATGTAATTGATAACATATATGACATGTCCAAGAGGTTGAGTTCAAAACTTGGATGGGTGAACAAAGAGAACTGAACAGTGCACTATTACAACTCAATTAGCATTACGTTTGTAATATACAGGTGGGCTGTATGGGTTAGTACATGTATATCTGAAAAAAAAAAGATGAAAGCACATGTGATATGTGGTAAACATATATATATAAATAAGCGCTGTCTTCCAATAAACCAAAGTCCGATCATGGTAGCTTCAGGATTGTGCTGTTCCTAAATTATACACTAGGATGGCCTGATCTGAACGCTGACATTGAAACTGCCAACAGAGGAATTACACCTGGGTTCAGCTCCAATTATGCTGTCCTGGCATCGAGAGAGAAATAGAGAAAGAGAGAGTCGGCCTGGCTCTCGTTAAAGCGGAATAGAGCGGCCGGATCGAAGCAGCGTTTCTCTAACAGCATGGCATTATGCAGGCCTTTTGTTAGTCAAAAAGCCAAAATAAGCCAATTAGACTCAGCCATTACACCATACACACCAACTGAAAACAAAAAGTACGGCACACCCACTGAGTGTCCCCTTGTCTAAAAGGGACTCGATTTAAACAGCAGTGTTGGAGAAACACCAGTTTAACATCACCTCCAGTTTAAACTGTCACAGTGTGAACTGCTGATAATGTGTGTTTGACTTAAAAGTCTGTCTCTCAGACAGAAACCGAGACAGAGACAGAAGAAAAAGGAGAAAGGGAAAAGAGAGAGCGAGAGGTGGGGGTTGTATTACGACGGCGACTGGAGAGGGGATGAGTGCTGGGGACGAGGAGTCTCCGAGCTGTTTAAGGTTTCTGCTGACAGACATCTTTGACCACACTCAATAATTCAACATGCACAAAAGACCTCCATTCGGGCCTGGAGTCGCACTGTATGTTTACAAAAAAGAGACCACGCGGAGAAAAGGAAGAGAAGAGAAACTTTTCAAATGAAAGATGCAAAAGGAAAGCAAACGAAGATGATGAGAAAGCAGGTGAACCCTAGTTGTATTCGCTCCAGATCGTTTTTTGTTTTTTTTTTGTGCGTTTTTAACACAAAAATCATCAACTAACAAACTTCGGCTCAGTTCTTATAGTTCTGTTGCCTGGAAATGCAACGTCCTAGATGAGAGCTATGGGAAAATAATCAACAGATGGGTGTAAACCATGTTTTATTCGTTTCCAGTTGCTTTTAACATTAATATTAGTCTTTAATGGGGGCTCACAAATCAAGTATGTGCGTACTGCCTCCTATTGTATAAATACACAAAAAGCAACTTGAAAAGCCATCAGATTGGTTCTTGTCTGACTAAAGTGAGATTCTCTGCCTTATCAATGCTTTTCAGCTCAACACAGATATAAAGAGTGGTTACTCAACTTATCGTATCAGCCTTCTAGTCAGCTTGAACCAGTTTGCTCATTTTACCTCTGACCTCTCTCGACAACAGAGCTTGTGCCTGCGTCTGATTTTGTACATCCCGAGACAACTGGCTGTCTGGGTGCTCAGACGTCCCGGAAGAAACTAGACGTACATCACACTAATGTCGTACTTACATCTAAAAGCACTGGCGCTATGTTAATAACTGGCATTTTACTGCATTTACCGGCGGGAGTCGTGAAGCCACGGGAGCTTGACCCAGACCCAGCGAAAGTCATGAACTTTTTCGACGTTGATTGATAGCATCCTGCTGCTGTTATTGTGCCCTCAAGGGAAGCACTTAACCCAGGCAGCTCCAGAGAGACTGGGCCGGCAAATGGCCTCATGGAAGCCACTCTGTGGATAAGAGAGTGTTCGAAATGGACACGGGACATTCAAGACAACAATGGAGGGAAGAAAAATATTTCCTACTTTATCTTAATCAAAATATTTGGCATCCTAATCGGGAATATTTCTTGAGAACTCCACTTTTTTGTTTTTAATACACGTCTCTTTGTCGCGTCACGTTCTGTAATGCGTCTCAGGGAAAGAAAAAAACTAAACAAAAACAAAAAAAAAAAAGACGAAGTCCATGCGGCTCTTTAATTGAATAAGAGGACATGAACCAAAGAAAGAAAGAAAACACGCAGAAGCATGTTCCTGTCATTCCCTGAAAGAAACACGGCATATGCGCTTCTGAAACGCCGCCTGGTAGCAATAGCAATCCTAAAACGAAATATTCTCCTCGTCGTATCCGATAATGGGAGGCAAGACACCATGACACCTCAACAGGAACCCTTTAGAAAAGAAGCGCAATGAAAAAGAAAAACAACAAATGGAATTTATAAGCAAAACACCTTTTTTTGTGAAAAAAAGAAAATCAGAAACACTTACACACACACACATTATCACAGGGAGAGAGAGAGAGAGAAAGAGAGAGAGAGAGAGAGAGAAAAAACGGGGGAAGGTTGAAAGGCAGCACTCTTTCCACAGGGCCAGTAAAGAGCAGAACACGGCCGCAGAATCCGATCTCTTAATCCAGGCTGGAATGCAGCGCAGCCAATCAGTCTCCACTTCAATTACACTGCAGAGCGGCAGCTGTCCCGCCACAAAACACCCGAGTGAAACCGTACTCCAAACACCAACCGTGCATGGCCGAAACCAAATACCCAAATCTAAACACCGATACTGTACAACCGACACCAAACACGCAAACCTTAAACGATATAGTACAAAATATATAACGTACCCAAATCTGAACACAGAGACAGTACGACGACAGACTGATAACCAAATCTATACCATGACGCCTCTCAACACCACCACACGCCCAAATCTAAACACTGATATTAACAAAAATCTAGAAACCAATAGCAGCTAATTACCGACATCGTACTCCAAAATACTGCAAACCCAAACCTAACCACTTACACCATCTCAAAAAATACTTTACCAAATTTACAGACTGGTATTGCCATAACAAAAGCCCACATACCCAAATCTAACCACTAATCCTGTACATCAACACCACATGACCAAGCCTAACAATCCCCTTTCAAACACCAGGTTACCCAAATCTAAACACTGATATTATACACCAGGATACCCAAATCTAAACACTGGTAATGTACACCAAACTTTGCATAACCAAATCTAACCACTGACATACTGTGCCAAAGTTTGGTGTATAGTATCAGTGTTTAGATTTGCGTTTGGCACAGTGTGTCAGTGTTTAGATCCGAGTTGTGGTGTTTGGCACAGTGTGTCAGTGTTTAGATCCGAGTTATGGTGTTTGGCACAGTGTGTCAGTGTTTAGATCCGAGTTATGATGTTTGGCACAGTGTGTCAGTGTTTAGATTTGGATTATGGGTTTTGGCACAGTGCGTCAATATTTCGAGTGTAAATACTGACACACTGACACAAATATACAGACTCCATAACCCAAATCTAAACACTGACACTTCAAACCAACACCAGATAACCACGGCTAAACACTGACACGGTACTCCATAGAAACTGACTGTAACTATATTTTAAACACCACAATACCAAATCTAAAGACTGGTACTGCATACCAAAAGCCGACACACCAAAATCTAACCATTAATCCTATACGTCGACATACCATAACCACGTCTAAACCCTGATACTCCACATCAACACTGCAAGACCACCTACACGAATACTGTACTCCAAATGCCACATATCCGAATCTAAAATACTGACATTACTCCAAGCACCATGACCCAAATCTAAACACTGATACTGTACACCAAAATTTGCATAACCAAATCTAAACACTGATACTTCCAACCAACACCAGACACCCACAGCTAAATGCGTCGGACACCATAACCACGTCTAAACCCTGATACTGCACATCAACACCACGTAACCAAGTCTAAACACTGACAATCTACTCCAAACACCACAGATCCAAACCTAAACACTGACACCTCAAACTGACGGCATGTACCTACAGTACATATACACACGAATACTGCCCTCTGCAATCCACACATTCAAATCGACTACATCTGAACACCACACACGTAAAACACTTGGCTAAAATAGCGGCGGCGACACTGCAGCGTTAGATAACATGCTCATACTTCATCCTAGGCGCTAACAGTGAGCCATAAACCTAAACGCTGACCTTCACCCTCGTCTCGAGATCTGCCCCTCTACTGTACCCTCAATAGCTCTGCACATTCCTGCTTGCTGCCCTTCAAAACACTCGAGCTGCACATAGCATTCATTCCTACGGTGTACCGTAGCAGAACACGGTACCGCGCAGCCCTTTAACAAACGCAAGCGGGTTTTAACGCAGCCTGCCGTGAAGTAAACATGCTTAAGGGAGGGCGAGTTAAGGACCTGAACTGTTAAGCAGTATAATTTAGTGGGAATTGTGTGAATCCTGGTACAGCGCTAGCTTGAAAGTGCACAGCCACTTCATTAGGAGCTGGGAGAATCAGCAGAAATGAAACACAAAACCATGGGAGATGGCCTTCCTGAAAAGAAAAAGTGCTAGACAGAGCAGCCTAAGCCTAGAATGGGCAGAATTAACGCGTTCTTTTGTGCACGAGTTCAAACCCATAGATGCTGATCACAAAACCAGGCATCAGGAAGATACCTTTTAAAAAACGAAATATTTATCCACGCTGTTTGAGGTTATGGAATTTGGAAATACTATTACATTACGGGGTTTTTTTTTTTTTTTTTTTTAAATTGGTGTTTTTATGAGAACGTTTGCAGGAACAGCGCAGAAATTCAGCTGCATCGTTCTCACATAAAGGACGCTTTTATGTAGACGTCCTCGATCGTGAATCGGCACTGTACATCAATCCGGGAAGGTTTCAGCTAAATGTTTTCACTCTCGTGTGCGTTCCTCTCACAACGTTCTTAATGATCGACTCTGGACAGTTTTTGATTTGGTTAGATTCAATTAACATTCAGAAAAGAACTTTACAGTGTCACGAGTGATCGCTGATTCCTAACTCATGCAGCAAAGTCCATTAAAAGTCACATATTTTACTGTTTCTTTAACTTTCTTTACATTTTTGTAAAAAAGTTAACCCGAGCCTCAGAGCTCGCCTAAATAGTGTGTGTGTAATAATGCTCCAGCCAAAATTCCCCCTCGTACCTCAAACTCCCTTTATTTCACTCTTCCTCCAAACGCACTTTCAGTCTTTATGTAAAAATGAGTTACTTCTGAGCCACGCCCCCTCCAGAGCGAGCAACAAGCTTGGGAAGAGGAAGATCTTATATGAGGTCACATTAGGGGGGAAATCAAATTGGCTTGGTGGGGTAGGAGAGAAAAAAAAAAAAAAAGTTTACAGAATTTTTAAAACTTACAAAACACACATGCCAGTATAACGTAGTATTGGCCCTCGAGAGACAGTATTCAAGAGAAGCAGCTCAGAAGCATGTTTAAAAATACCCGAATACATAACTGAAAGTGCGCGCAACCTTGCCGCGAGTGAGGGAGGAAAACGGACAAACTTTCGCCTCCTGAGAAGGTTAAAAAGACTAACATTTTGATTTGGCTTGAGCTGATGGCAGAAAGATCCTTGAACACTTTGAAAACCTAAAAAGGAACAGCAAATAAATGCAACACTAAAGAAATATTTAATAAAAAGCCTGAACATTTGAAAAAAATTTCATCCTAAAATGTAATTTAGAAAAAGAGAAATGTTAGTCAGAGCAGTGTGTATGAGGCGAAAAAAAACAAAAAACATATTCTTTGTTAATTTGTACTTCAATCTTTGTGTCTCTCTCTTTCTTTGCCTCCATCTTCCTTTATCTACCTCTCTTGGAGTCTGTGTGTTCCTCCCTCTCTCTCACTTGTGCTTCCTTTCTCTATGATGCCGCTTTTCTTTCTCTGACCGTCTCTCCGTTTTATTCCCTTTCTCTCTGTGAATCTTTCTCTTTATCCATCTCCCTTCCTCTGGCTTGCTGTCTCTCTTCCCTGACTGAAAATATCTACCTCTGACCATGTCTCTCCTTCTTTGTTTTCCTCTCTCTTTCACTGTGTCTTTCTCTGTCTCTCCATTATGTGTATGTTGCTCTCTTTTTTCAGTCTCTGTACCTCTTTTGCTGTTTCTCTCTCTGTGCATGCATCTTTTAATTTTTATTTCTCCCTCTGTGTGTGTGTGTGTGTGTGGCGCGTATATCCCTTTCCATTTTCTCTCACTCCCTCTCCCTCTTTGTCACACACAGACACACACACACTCGGCAGTCACAAGGACACATTTCACACACAGTTCCAGCACCTTAAACGCTTAACCCGAGGCTCTGTGAAGAGGAAATGGTCTCATTTACTCCGTCACACACTACAGTCATCCATTAACTGCTCGATCTCACACTCGCGCTGTACTGTCATAACACCTTAAGCCATTAATCTCACCCTCTCCAGCAGTTACCACTGCCAACCTCCCTCTCTCTCTCTCTCTCTGACACACACACAGACTCTTCCTGCACTACACTCATCGACTGAGTGGCAATCTAACGGAGAATAAAGACGGAACAGACTCGACACCTACGACTACGACCGGCATTTTATGAGGAAAGGACAGCCTTCCTGCGTTAATCTGCACACTGGAGCTGGACCATAAATAAACCGTAAAAGACTTCTGTGGCGCCTCACTCACACAACCGCGCGAATACCTCAGCAGGACGGACGTTTCTGTTACGTGAGCTGCTACGAGTTGAGACAGCACATCTGTTTGTGAGAACAGAGACACAGAGAGAAAAAAGCAGCTAGTGAATCGGCCTTTTGACTCCAGGCGTCATAGTGATGTGAACTTCTAATCTCCGGATGATGAAGTGAAACAGCTGCGCCGCTCGGCAGCGCTCTCTCTCTCTTTCTTGCTCTCTTTGTTCGGCTTTAAAAGCGAGCGCTTTTACACGTTCGTGTTTTCCGTCTAGTTCAGGGGTCGGCAACGCGCATGTGGCTCCAGAGCCGCATATGTGGCTCTTTCATCCCTCTGCTGCAGCTCCATGTGGCGTTGGAAAATAAATAATGAGTATTTAAATAGAAATTGATTTTATTTCAGTTTGTTTTTTTTAATGTAATTGTAAATTTGAAGATTAAAACGCGTTTGAATTTTTTATCGCTCAAAATATGCGCCACAACCGCCGATGTGCGACACCCAGCGATTTATTGAGCTTTTCGAGTCCCAAGCTGCGTTCCATTCCGAAGTGCACTTCACAGGGTGCTCCCTACTCCCTTTGCAGTGAACTTCCCTCAACAAAACTCCACCATTCCGGAACACCAGCGCTGACCATCACTTCCTCCGTATTATTGATGATAATAACTGATTAAAGATGTAGCAAGATTTATAAAAAAATTTTTTTTTACAGATTACTAGCCTAATATGTTGTAGCCGATGATAATGATAATAAATATATTAATTTTTTTTCGAGCTCCATTTTTTAAAATTTTTTGTACTCTCCAGTACGCGCGATGAAAGGATGGTGGCGAACAATAAGTGGATAATTTAAGTTCGGCTTTTTATTTCATAAATTAGAGGAGGACTCCAACAGACATTGAGTTTTTTATTTGAAAGTAACCTTCAACTCAGCATCTTTTTTTTTTTTTTTGAAGTTCAAAATGTTTTTGTTGTATGGAGAAATAAGATTTCGTTTTTCTCTGCAGCAGTTCATTGATTTCATAAATGCAACACACTATGTTTTTTAAGGTTGCTGACCCATGAGCTAGTAGGGATCCAATGACTTTGCGAGCATTAACTGCCGCCCTTGCCACGGGAGCCGTTTCGCACTCTCACTGTTGGCGCGGATGAGAGAGCCCCGTGCGCGCAGATGCAAAATAAAACGCTCGCTCTGTAGAGCCCTGATACACCTGTTACGCAGTTACATTCTAGGCAAATATGCAGTCAAAAAAAAACGTCTCCCATTAATCTCCCTGCCATGTTCGATGGAACTGCACTCAATACCTTTCTCTCTCTCTCACACTCACACATACGTCAGAACCATAACCGCATTAATCACTCAGTGTCAGCGGTGTTATTTCCACCCTGAGAAATTCATTTTGTGGTTTCAATATTTTTTTCCTTTTCACAACACCTGTACCTGAGTGTAAAAAAGGGTGTGTGTGTGTATATGTGCGTGTTTGTGTGTGTATGTGCTTCACATCTAAACACCCAACTCAGAACAGGTGTTTATGCGAGTCAGACTGATCAATTACTATTTCACAAATTCTTAGCAGTCAAAACATGAGTGTTCTCTCCCAGATACACACTTTCTATGTTTTTATTTACACAACTTGTATTCATCCTGTGATGCATCATAAGGACACAAACAGGATCGCACACGCGTGGAGCAAGCGGCGTTCCCCGCAGCAAACCAGATCATCATTGAGGTTATTCTGGATGTGTTTGTGTGTGTGTGTGTGTGTGTGTGTGTGTTGTGTCTTGAAGTATAAATGTACAACAGAATATTATTTCTTGTTAAAGACACTACCACACATTATTCATCCTGTAGGTTTTTTCTGTAGTAGTAATAATTACCGAGTCGTCTTATGAACTTGAGCATCAACCTCTAGCGAGGAGCTCCGCCCCCCCCATTTTGGTAGTGTAATAAACAAACCCATTACACAAATGCAGGAACGTTACAGAAATATTAACATAGTCAGGTTAATCTCTAACTAACCTTTTCAATCCTGTCGTATTATCCAGGGGGAAAAATAAATAATTAAAAAAAAGTCACAATCTGCTTGATTCAGTTCGACATTTGAGCTCGGAGAACAAAATTCAATTAAAAAAATGAAGAAGAAGAAGAAGAAATCCTAAACACTTTTACATGACAAACTTTTAGCATACAGTGTATCTGCTCGTTGTCACTTCAAAGGAGGCATTATGTAAAGAATACAACACCGTGGCATGTTCTTACAGGAAAAAAAAAAAACAACAAAAACAAAAAATAACATTAGGTGGGGTTATGTGATGCAAAGAAACACAACTTGTCATGTCAGCAAGAACGCACACCGCTGTTCGGTCTTGACAAGACTCCTGTGTTTGAGGATGCCCCGATACTGGAGACTCCTTCCCAAAAATAAATTAATTACTTAATTAATTAATCTCACGGAAATCTAAAACGTATCAAGGACACACCTTTTTAATTAATAGAGGTTTATGCGAAGTTGCAAATCCACACGGATGATTTGCTGTCACCATGGAAATGAGAACATTCACGAACATGTGTGTGAACACAAAGCAGTGATTTGTCTCTGGGCATTTTCTCATTAGGGCCCCGAGATTGTTTCCGAGAACCCACCACTCGAAGCCTGGTTCATTTTGATCAGTTAGAACATGACCATTCCACGCTCGGGAACTCTGCCCATGTCCGCTTGAAGAGGTGGGCTCAGGCACGGACGGAATACTGATAATTTTAGGCATAGTGCGAAAGTTAAATTCCTCATTCTGTTCTTCTCTTGTGTTTGACTGCGTCTCACAAACCAATTAGGTGCCACCTGCTGTATCGGACAGTGTAAATACACAAGTATACTCGAGAACAGAGCCAATAATAATAATAATAATAATAATAATAATAATGTGAACGCTGGCCATCGAGGGCGTGTGGAGGGAGGGAGAGAGCAATCGCTCCTACTAATGTGAAAACGCCCTCAGACTACCGGTAATCAGACCTGAGAATTCTACAGCATACGGAGCGCGACTCCGTTTCGACACAGCTGAGACGGCGTGTATGACAGGGGCATCGAATCTAAACAGGCAAACGTTAACCCGTAATAATAGTCTTGATAAAAACGGACACATCCCTCCACCGTGAAGCGTCTCAGAGCCTGTGATTATCCTGTTAAAGCTTGTGTGTCCTCTGAACAGTGCGGCCTCGCTCCCGGCTCCTACTCTGTAATCACCGCCGAGTTTTTTTTTTTTTTTCCCCCTCTTTCCTAACGCCGTCCTCGAGTGCCTCCGAATGCGCTGTTCCGGACCCTTGAATATACGCACGCCCACACACGCAGGCAAAGGCTGCCAACACATAAACACCCGAGGAATACGCTGGCGCTGGCAGGCTGGTCTGCTTCCTTTTACACCAAGAACTTCGCTCTTTTTCTCTCACACACATACACACACAAATATCACACTTGTGAGATTCTGCAGATCGGCTCTGTGATCTTTCCGGGTGTGAAACGGCTCCAGGTTGCAGTGCTGAAACGGTGGATTTGTGAATGCTGCCACGACAAGTTTACATCGTCAACGTGGTAAAATCCTATACATACCCATCACGACATAATATACAAGTACGTCACGGCTGATCTGATATCTAACTACAATCCTGTCAGCTCTCAAACTTTAGCTGGTTCGCTCTACCTTTAATGATGACCCTTAAAAGATCTAGCAGCCGGGCCATTATTTTTAAGCACGCTTACTTTTAGTGTTCATTATCCGTCAAAATATAGACCTTAATATTCTAAACCAGGTAGGTGAAAGGAAAAAAAAAGGTGGCGATTAGGAGAATTTAATATAGGCACATGCCAGAGCTTTGCCCTTCTGACCTGGACAGAGTGGAGCCGGAAAGGCTGGAGACGAGAGAGAGAGAGAGAGCGAGAGAGAGAGCGAGCGCGTGTTAGCACTGCATCTGTTTTATCCCCTCTTACAGCTGCCGAGTGACGCTCTGCTCCTTTGGGGCTCCTGCTCTTAGCACAGGAATTCAAAAGGTGGGGGCTGGGCAAAAGGGTAAGAGTGGTGGTGGTGGTTTACAAGAGCTAGAACCAGAAGCCCCACGTGGACCTTCTTCACCCTGTCACCTGTTCACTAATCACCTCGATATTACAGATGAAACTACAGTTTGTCCACCTGGTTTGTCGGAAAAGTCGAAGCCTCCTGTCAAACAGGAAGAAGAAGGAAGTGAAAGTACGCGCTGCTGTCTATGTCCAATCCGACGTGGCATAACACGCCGGCCGAGACGAGGATGTTGGGAGTTTCTGTTGTTGAGGCTGAAACCTGTCCTACAAAAATTCCAGTACAATCGACATGCACGGCCTAATGGTTCCTACACCTCTTATTTTGTCGCAGAAACCTTCACTCATTACAGTTTCTAGAAATTCTTCAAGTCTGTGCGGCTTCTTAAATTTAGCCATCAAGCAGATCAAGCTGTGTGATATCTCTGATCAGAACTATGTTTAACAGTAAAAGTAAGACCCACACATACAGCATGATGAGAACTCACAGGACTGGGACAAAACAGCTGTGTGGACATAAAAAAAAAAAAACCCTTGAAAAACTGTTGTAAGCGAGACTAAACTAGGGAGCATAAAGATTGGACTTTTGAGCAAAAGGTCCAGACTGAGCATATTCCAAGAGCGATGGGTGCGTCAGGGTAAGAAACAAAGCACATGAATCGATGCACCCATCATGCATAGTGTCCACTGTACAAGCCTCTACAACACCTCTGGCGGTGTTATTGATCTGGGGTTGCTTAATCCTGAATGTACTGAATGACCAGATTATCATATCTATTGAGTATTTTATTTATTTTTTTCCCTGATGCCACAGGGTTTATTCCAGGATTCAAGATTGTGAAAGAGTGGTTTTGGGAGAATGAGGAATCATTTTCACACATGAACTGGACACCACACTTGTATGCCGTAATCAAAGCTAAAGGTGACTGAATGACAGTGTGCAATTTTTTTTTTGTTTTTGTCAAGGCAGTGCATAAAGTCATTATAATAATAACAACAACCTTAAAAAGACTTAACTGACTTTATATTTTCTTTGAATAGACTTTGAATGTTTTTCAAATTGTTACGATGAGGTCATGTGTACACCGACGATAACCCTTAGAAGCTTAGAAGCCTTTCTGTGAGTGTGTGTGTGTGTGTGTTAGAGATCTGGTATTTTCTGAGCTCTCTTAACCTTGGCATGTGCCGGAGGAAGCTCTGTGGGCTTACGTTAAAAAGAGGATGATACTCATTGCACTAACAGCAACCCAAGCTATTTAAGATCAACGCTGAGGAGCTCTGCTAATCTGCGCTGAGAGAGCGATCAAGCTCTCACGGTCACGTACGATCATGCCGTTTCCTTCAGGATGCTCAAATCGAGTCTCTGTGTACTGACCTAAGCTCGGTCTGAGGTTAAGCTGTATGAGACGCTGCATGTTTCTTGAAAAACTTTCACCTCGTGTTAGTAAACAAATACAATGCAATGCAATGCAATACAATAAAAGTACATGTTCCTGTGTGTCTTGTAAACATCTCTCTTCTGTAAATCAGCTTCTTCTGTCACTATCTAATCCCGTCCTCTCTCTCTCTCTCTCTCTCTATCAGAAGAGTGAAAGTGTAATTAACCTTGTTCTGGGCATCACTCCAACTCCACAGATACGACGACACACATGTCTTTCTCTTTGTTCCTCTCACACTCGCGCACACACAAGCACAACTCGGGGAGGGTCGGACGAACAACACTCTGCACACCCTGAGAATAAAAACGCACTGGAGCGTTATCAACGCCGTGTTTGAGATCAACCTGTTGACCCCTCGCCAGAAACGAGTTTCCTTATCGTCAGATGTTACACGGCGTACGCAAACCTTATTCGCAATCAGGTTTTAAAAGCTTGCAATTTAAAGCACGATAAGCGTTTATAATTTTTTTTTTAAAAAATACAAAAAAAATAAAAAAGCATCAGGAGTCAACTGATATCGCCTTACTTCCACATCATTAACATATTCGGCTTGGTCTTGAACGTCTAGACTCCTGTATCTCTGGTAAAATGTTTCTGATCTGTTTGTGAAGTAACAGCTTCCAGGGATGCTAGTGATCCAGATGTTGGCCTTAAACAAACTTGCATGTGCGCACAAAAGTCACGAATTTACGGTAACACAAACCATTATGAGATACTGTTATTAAAGGCAAATACAAAAATCAAATCGAGACAAGTGCACAAGTGAAGAAGGATAATTTGGATGCCAAATATGTCTCAGCTGAATGAATACAACAAAGGCAAGTGGGGGAAACTTGTCTTACACCCCTAGCCCTGCCAAGACAAACCCCTAGACTACAGATATCACAGACTTACAACACGTCCCTGGCTAGGTGCGAGTCCAGATGCTTGATTGGTTTATTGATGCAACATCAGTGTTGGTGCTGTGAATGACGCAGACAAATATAACAGAGGAGTGCGTGCAACATTACAGATGAACAGAAATCAGTATGAGCCACTTATAATCAGCCACTTTTGGGCCCTCCAGCCGAGGACCTTAAATGTATAATGAGATAAAAATGTATAATGTCTGCCCAATGCTGTAATGCAAATAGCTGTGATTGCAGTACATGTATAAAGTACAATGATTACAGAATCGTTAACGACAAACATCATAGTAGCACATTAACACTCACTCACCTCAATCAAACACTGAAATTAGGAACCTCCTTAATAGTTATTAATCACTCATGGTCCACTACACTAAGCTTTGATTACGTGCATCAGGTTTTACACAGCAGCCAGGAAATTGCACATGTAGATGTTTTTAATGCTAACTAGTAGAGCCGTTAATGGTTGATTCTTAATCAGTTAATTGTCATTAAGAATTTAACCGATAAAGAATGTATTCATTGATACATGAATCTACTGACATAGATTTGTGGTGTAAACAAAACAACCCAGCAGTAATCTTGCAACGTGTGAAACTTGCAACGCTACTAGCTACGTTTTAAATTTAAGTACATTAGCTTTCTGCAGCAGTTATCCACCCAGGGACAAAAATGTGTGTTTTACATATTATATATAGTTATACACATTTCCTCAGATTTTTTGCATCAATTTTTTGATCCTGTAAAGCTGCTTTGAGACAATCGCCATTATTAAAAGTGCTATACAAATAAAAATTCATTCAACTGAATTAATTTTTTTGTTTTATTTTCTTTAAATAATATGTAAATAAAGCACATTTCTTGGTCATAACTGACCAACCTAGAAACCTAGACATTTTTCTTGTGTATGACGAGTTTTATGTTTACGATGTACATTCCTTACGTCTGTATTAAATTAAGATACACTCATTCCTTCTATAACGTGATATTTATACATTATCATTAGTTCCGAAGAGCGATGCAGTTTTGTGTTATCAAAGTTTACAGAAAAGTCTGATTAAAAATTACAAGCCTG
>JAOTRS010000012.1:5214976-5226885 GCA_028565755.1 Dinotopterus cunningtoni | reverse complement strand
GTTCCCTGTTGAGTCTGGTTCCTCTCAAGGTTTCTTCCTATTGCCATCTCAGGGAGTTTTTCCTAGCCACTGTCGCCGTCACCCTTGGCTTGTTCATCAGAGACATTTCATTCATCATTCACTCATTCATCTCATTATTATTTAGACACATTTTTCTCACACATACACTCTTCCATAAATTTTCTTTTTTTAAAAAATTTCTTTAATTTTTGTGAAGCTGCTTTGAGACAATGAACATTGTTAAAAGCGCTATATAAATGAAATAGAATTGAATTGAATTGAATATGGACTGTCATTGGACCATGTCTCTGCAAATACTTCTTTATTCCTCAATCCACCAAAGCCATTGGTACTGTAAATCTCAACATGATCCTACCAGCACCATGCTTCACACAGATCATGGGATGATGTTCTTAAGCTGATGTAAAGGTCTCATCAGACCAAGCAGCTTGCTGAGTCTAATTATATATTTATATCTATAATTATTATTACATGATTTATAATGTGCAACTGTATGTTGTTTGTCAACAGTGCAATGCAGTAGTCCCAGAAGTCCCAGGATTTTTATTCAAAATATTAGCTTTAGGAAAAATTGCCATAAGATAACCTAAATAGAAATATCTCTTATACTCACTAATCACTTTTATTTTGTTTTATTATGGTGTTGGTGAAAAACATATGCTGCCATTACATAAATAAGCTTCATAGATCGACTGATCCCTCATTGTTACTCATTTTCCATAAATTAAGAAAAAGACAGACACTAGATATAAATCACTGTGCTAATGATGCTAATTAACACCTGGTTTTGGGAGTCAAATAAACTTATGTACCATTGGGTGTGTGCATTCCCTCAAAGATTAGTACATATCGTGCTTATGTAATCCGACACACCTCCATTTTTTTTTCCTTTTTTTGCGCTCAGACTTTCAATCTCGAATCTCAATCACAAATACATGAAAAACAGAACAACATGTAAGGTCTAAATCAAGGTCAAGGGTGCACAGGATGTAAATCATCTTTGAAATTTTTATGTACTGTTTCTCGGCATGGTGGCGCAGTGGTTAGAACCGAGGCCTCACATCTCTAGGGTTGACGGTTCGATTCCCCCTTAAGGTTGTGTGTATTGAGTTTGCATGTTCTCCTCAGGGTTGATAGGTTTCCTCTTAGTGATCTGATTTCTTTCCACAGTCCA
The DNA here is from genome assembly GCA_028565755.1 of Dinotopterus cunningtoni. Lineage (NCBI taxonomy): Eukaryota > Metazoa > Chordata > Actinopteri > Siluriformes > Clariidae > Dinotopterus > Dinotopterus cunningtoni. The sequence continues at coordinate 5,225,690 of JAOTRS010000012.1, read as the reverse complement.
AAAACATGCAGATTAGGCTAATTGGCCTCTTCTAAATTGTGTGAGTGAGAAAATGCGGGAGTTTCTGAATGTGCTTGCGTGCTCTGCAGTGGTTTGCCACCCCATCCAGTGTGTACCCTGCTTATTGCCCTGAGTCCCCTGGAATGAGCTCCAGGCCACATGTGACCCTGACCAGGATAAGAGTAAAAGGATAAACTGAGTATTCATCACTAAGCATACTTTATATAGTTGTCAATAAAATATCCTGTCCTTGAGATAAGCAAAGTCACTGATTAAGGAGAAAAACAAATCTTTTTATGAATTAAATTCATTATGAATGAATTTATAGTCTTTTATTTGTATATTGTTATGGCCTTGAATGGCATTCTACTGTATATCTATATTTTGCACATATTTACAGCCAAGACAAAAATTTCAGTTTGAAATCGTAAATTTACATGAAGCTGCAAGAAAATGGTGTTTGACTTCCACCTCTAAAATCAGAAATGCATGCAGTGGAGACGAGTAAACTGCACTCACCTGCTACACGTTTGACTACAACTTTGTGAACATTGTACGTAAAATGGTACAATTACATAAGGAGGGTACCTTCATACATGTCCTTTTTTTGTTCGGCATAAAATGCAACCGCTTGTACCTCCAGGGTTGTGGACTCGAACCTCAGCTATGGTCTGTGTCCATGGAGTTCCTGCTTGGTGGGTTTCCTCCAGGTAATCCAGTTTCCTCCTGGAACAGGGAAGGGGTGATTTGTGTTTCAAATTTGCCCGTAGTGTATCATTGGGAGCGTGAGTGTGTGTGTGTGTGTGTGTTTGTGCCCTGCAATGGGTTGGCATCCCATCCAGAGGTGTACCTCGTGCCCTGTGTCCTCTGGGATAGGCTTCAGACCCTGCATGGTCCTGGATGGATGGATGGAAGGATGGAATTCAAATTGATCAAATATCATTGATAATAGCCTGATAGGTCCAGTATAAATGTAATTATTCAAAGAGTCCAAGAAATAGAAAGGGAATCATAACAAAAAACAAAGAGAGAGACATAAGACAGAGAGGATGTGAGAGTGAGAGAGAGACAGAGAGAGAGAGAAATGGAACTAGAAAAGAAAAGAAAAAAACAAGAACGAAAGATGACTGTCCTGCATGTCATTTCGAAGCGAATGCATTAAAAGTGTAATAACAGTTTAAGGATACAATCCATCATATCTGTCCTTCGCTGCAGGGGGAGCGCAAGAGAAAGAGAGAGAGAGAGAGAGAGAGAAAGGGAGCTGGAGAGAAAGATACATCTCACAGGTCATCATTTTCTGTTGATTAAATGACAAATAATAGCCCATTCATCAATAACATTAGATGAAAGCTGAAATGATTTATTGCCGTTTGGGTTAGTAATATGACGGAGCAGCCTGGTCACTCAAGTGCTACAGCTGAAATGAGTGTGTGTGTGTGTGTGTGTGTGTGTGATAGAGAAAGAAAGTGTGTGCGTCTGATTTTAAGGCCAACCGAACACAGGAAACGAGAAAAAGAATGAGCACACCTCGGACACGGTGAGGAAGCAGGTGACACCGGGAGCACGGCAGTCAGTCTGCGGTAATGAAGTTTAAGTGAGTGACTGATGGCCTTGTTCAGCAGCGTGCTTTGAGGTGGGTGTAGTTTTGATGTAACTGATAAATGCATATACACTCACACACACACACACTGTAACTCGCTCTCTCCGGACTCATGCTTTCTGTTCAATGCCACTTCGCAGTCCCTTAAGTTCTACATAAAGCCAAAGTCTTCTGTTCCCATCCTTCTTGCCTCTGCGATGCTCCTCGTTTCCACTGTTGTCAACTCGGACACTAGGACAAAAAAGTCCACTATATTGTATGTCTATGTTAGTTGTTGCACTGAAAGGCTCAGTATGTCATCACAGCCTCAACACTGGTGTTCCCCAGTGCACCGTGATGGCGTCCAAGCACTGGTGAAACGCTCTGATAAGCGCTTTAGTGTAGCAGGATGTTATATAGAGCAACTAGCTGAAGTACCAGTTGTTGACGTTTAAGGAATTTGTAGAAATAATTAAAACATTAAAGCTAAAACTAATCTGATCAGCATTAATGTAAACATTAATATTATTATTTGTTGAAGCCCATGTACTGTACATGTCTGTCTGTCTTTCTGTACGCCAGAACTCTCTGTCTAACTTATTATTACAAAGAAATCACATTCTGTAAGGTTGATTATCTTACAGCTTGTTGTACTTCTTTCGTCATCGTCAGCCAAATACACTCCTTGTTCAGTAATCGGAGAGAGAATCACAGATGAGAAATCAAATAAGTAGATCGATAAAGATGAAGTTTTGTCATAAAACGACTCCAGTTTGTTCAAATTCACTTCTACCACTTCAGCGCTATTATTTCAGCCAAAGTGAAAATATGAACTAATCCCAGTAAAAATATTCAGCTTAGCTTTTCTAATTAATATCTATTGGTGCAGGTGTTTGTTTACATTGAGCATTATCTAAGTACTGCAAAAGTTTTATTACATTCTGTCCAGCCAGTTTTTGCGTGATGCTGTAACAAAATCTGGCAAATAACTTGCTCATAACTTCACTTCTACTTAACATTTTGATTTGATTTATGGCACAGGTTTAGCTTCGGGCAAATACCTAAGTATTGCCAACGATTTACATAATTTTGTCCAGACAGTTTTGTGTGATGCTGCGACAAATTCTGGCTAGACAGAAATACAAAATCAAAATTCCTGGTTTGATGTCGTCCCTCAATGTTAAAATAAATACTAAACTATTGTAGCAGCTTCAATATTGCAGTTCTCCTTTTCGGCTTCAAGATCTGTGATTAGACCAGGGGTGGAGGGTAACATCAATGTGCAAAATGTCCACCAAATCTCCTTTGTGTCAAAGACAAAAAAATAGCTTTTTTTAATCTTATTTGACCAGAAAACCTTTCTCCATATTTGCAGGATTTTGAACATATCTTTTGGCTAACTTGGATTTCATGTGGCTTACCAATCTTCATCCTAACTCTGGATTTCTCATCCTCCTGGTTGCTTCTCTAACTCATCTCTCTTTACCAGGGCAGCCACCTCTAGTCAGAGTCAAGGTTGTGCCATATTCTTTTGATTTTTAAATATGAGATGTTCAAAGTTTGGAATATGTTAGAACCAAACCAATGATTAGATTTTCCCAGAACTTTTCTCCTTCTGATGTGATGCTCCCACCACCAGGCTTGTTCTCACCACTGAAGAAAAAGAAAAAGAAAAAGAAGAAAGCTTTATTTGTCATGTATAAATTATAGCACTGGTGAAATTCTTTGGTCACACACCCCAGCTTGCTTGAAAAGCATATAAGGATCATTCCTAAAGCAGACAGCGGTATCAGTAATCCAGAACCATTACCGTTGAGCCACCACTTTCATTCATGAGCAGTATTAGATTTTCACCGAAGATATTTTGATTCTTTGATTTTGGTCTCAGAAACTTGTTTGTTTTTCACCTAACTTCTGTTAGTTACAATTGATTGTAAGGCATCATAGCATTTATATCACTCATCACCCATGACTTCCATTACATCGGACCAATAATTCATCCACCAATAATTGCTATCATGTGTATGTGTGTATGAAACTTTTGTCTGTTGATTAACTGACCCTGTTCAATACCAATGTAGTGTCTCTAAACAGAGTAGAGTTTCTAAATGTCAGACGTGACATTTATTTTCCAGAGAGATCTCCAATCTCTTCTCGTACCTTTCTCGCTTCGTCTTTTCCTCCATCTCTCGCCGTCCGTCGCTCCGTCCCTCTCTCACTTTCCCGAGTAATTGAAGTCATTTCCCACCTTGAGGATGATGAATGGACCGGGCGTTCTCTTTCTGCCCTTCCACTCCTCAGCGCCTAATTAAAGAAAACATTCCATGATTGCCTATTTTTCCTCATGCGTGACAACCTATTATTCTTCCTACTACCTGATTAGAGCCTTATTATGCTCAGATTTAGATTGATTTAACGGGGCAGCGCAATAAAGCACTCCTTGCCTTGGTTTCGGCGAAGTGCAGGTTCCAGTAGGCCGCTGTAATTGGTATTACAGCCGAGTGAGACGGAGGCGGGAGAAAGGAGGAGGGCGAATTAAATTATAAAATTAGAAGGTCACCGTGTTCAACAGGTGCCGATTTGGGCGCTCGGCGAAGCTGTCAGCAGCAGCCACTTACACGGCCAAGGAGTGTCTGAAACGATAAATCATATCGGTCATATCCGCCAAAGGTGACGTATTTCCATCAAGGCCAGAGTGATGTGTTCATCAAAGAGGACAGTGTTATTATCATTCTTAGTTTAAAAAAAAAAAAAAATGAACGCAAACACAAATTGCTTTTTTTCTTCCATCTTTTTTATTTTGTGCAGCAGAGTCTGACTGATTAAATTACGAGGTAATGAATAAGGAATTGAAGGAAACAATTTTAAACAGCTTTTCTCCCAACTTGAGCTTCACTGGTAATTTTTTCTAATAAATGCCGCTCTGATGGCCCTATTTGACTTTGGGAGTGTGTGATCACTGACTTGCAATCACGGCTGAGCTTCGGCGAGCGTCATAAATCCAAATGAACCCTCTCTGATACGGCATGATGTACAACCACACTGACTCACACGGGTTTTTGACTTAAAGTGTCATTTTGCATGCAAACACATACACACACAGTGCTTGTTCTTTTTCCTTACTTGTATTTGACGTTTTAATAAATGTTCTAATTTTATATAATCATGAGAAACTGAGGGCACCTTAATGGACAATTTTGCAGTACGTATTAAATTTGTAGGAGATATTTATTCACATTTATACTGTACTCTGTAACACAATGTTTTCACTGTAACGTTTAGAACAAAATCTGAACACAGACCATACAAAATGCATGATAGACATTAGATTTTTTTTTCATTTCTAATCAGAAGTACACATCATCAGGCTATAGAGAGTAGAAATTGTTTTAGGAGGGGTGTTCAAGTCAAATGACCAATTTTGATAAAAAAAACTACCTTTATTTATCTATATAATCCTCTGCTGCAATGTTTCAATAGTGCTTGGCAGAAGATTTTTTTAGCACGCCAGAGCCATGGTAAACCTGCCTGATTCAAGTCTGAAACACAGGCCTCCCAGGAACTCCTTTAGTGGCTTAAACATATGGAAATGGCTTGAAGCGAGGTCAGGACTAGGTGATGTGACAATAACTCCAGCCAAGTTCCTGCAATATGCAAGTGGTGTTTGTGAATGATTGTGTGTATAGTTCCCACAGACAGATGCGTCATTTGTGCTAGCTGGTGCCAAGTTATCCATTGACTTTTAAAAAATCACGTGTTTAATTCTTGATAGTTCATGAGAATGACTGCAGTGGTCTTTGAACCACCACACGCCAGAATATTCATTCACAGATGTCCTGCGTTTTTTTAAAATGTTTGTTTTATTGCGGCTAAATGTCTCATCTGTGGCACGGTGGCTTAGTAGTTAGCACTGTCTCCTTCCCACCTCAGGTCTGTGTGCATGGAGTTTGCATGTTCTCCCCGTGCTTGATGGGTTTCCTTCGGGTACTCCAGTTTCCTCCCACAGTCCAAAGACATACTGGTTAAGCTAATTGGCGCTCCCAAATTGCCCATAGTGTGTAAATGACAATCGGGCGTCAAGTTGGCAACCCAACCCGTAACTGCCACAGAAACGTTGGATATATCTCCTTGGTGGGGAGTATCAATCACCTGATGTGCTGGCTGGCATGTGGATGGACCTAGAGGCTCATCACCGTACTGTGTTTGGAATATTCTGTAAATGTCAATCACTTCTACGACATCATTTACAAAATGAATCATTCATTGAGTAATCACTCAAGTAAAATGTATATACTGGAATAGTTAACATTGTAATAATATTTCCTGTAGTACAAACAATGTCTATAATGTAAAATTACGACCATTAAAACAACTGAAACTATTTTAGCTAATCGTCTTAGCTAAAATGTAGCTAAGACAAACAAAATAATGCTAAAGGACAAAGCTGAAAAGAAACACACTAAAGTAAGAAAAGAAAAATCAAGGAAAATATGTGCACACAGTATGTGTATATTCAGTATTCAATTTTATTTATATAGCGCTTTTAACAATGGTCATTGTCTCAAAGCAGCTTCACAATAAAGAAAAGAAAATTTGAAAAGAAAATTTATGGAAGTGTGTATGTGTGAGAAAAATGTGTCTAGATAAAAATGAGATTGTCCCCGATGAGCAAGCCAAAGGTGACGGCGACAGTGGCAAGGAAAAACTCCCTGAGATGGCAGTAGGAAGAAACCTTGAGAGGAACCAGGCTCAACAGGGAACTCATCCTCATTTGGTGATAACGGATAGAAATTATATAACATCATGTGTGTTATGCAGCTGAAAGTTCAATATAACAGAAGTTATTTAAATTAACATGAAGTCCAGTTCAGCACAGGGATGAGTCAGCAGGTACAGAGGGCAAATGGGGTCTGGATCACTAACCCTAGCTCCAAACCATCATGAAGCAGAATCCAGCTGGAGCTGGTCCTTCTCTGGGTGCCTCAGGATCCTCGCAGAGTTGGCCTTTGTCTTCTAAAGCTGGCACAATCTCCAGATGCCTCTGGATGGGTAGAAAAATAACTATTGTTTTACTATTGTATCTAAATTCTGTCGCACGATACAAAGACTTATGAGCTAACAAAACACTAATATAAGCGTTTCAGCTTTAACTAATAAAATACCTAGCTTAAATTGTTTTAGCTTTAGCATCCTAAACAAGCAAACTTGCATTGTTTAAAGTCAAAAATGTTTAGTCTCAACTAGCAAGTTATCTTAAGACTTTAGCTTAAACTGTTGAAGTGTTTCCGCTTTAGCTAATTGAGAATGAGCTCGAAAAGGAAAAATAAACATCTCAGCTTCAATTAGCTAAAGCTGAAATAATGTAAGTTCACTAGTTTAAGCTAGCTGCGGCTCCATTTTCTTCTTGCTACCGTCCTCACTAACATTCCTTGTTAACCCATGAGGCTATATCTTCACTACATCTTGCACAAAATACAAAAACCCCACAAAAAAATATGTAAACCCGCTTTGCTCCCGGACATACACAAAACATAGCCAGCGTTCGGTTTGGTTGCTGGTATCCCAAAAATGCTTTGTATGTAAATGTGAATTGCTTGCAAAATTTCAGTGCTTAAGGTAAAAGTTAATTAGGGCGGGGCGTTCATATGCCGAGGTACTACTGTACATGTGAAGTTAAAATGCATTAGCTATTAACAATGTATGTTTGCTAGCTTATGAGACCATAGTTCCAGCTTTAGCTTGCTAAGCAAGCAGAATTACGTTGTTTAACACAGTCTAAAACTTTTAGCTAGCAAGACACTAGCTGATTGTTTTAGTTTCGTGATGCAGATAGCTTAAACTGTTAAATTGTTCCTGCTTGTTTAACTTCTGAGACAAAGCTAGGAACAGTTTTGGCTCACAGCATTAATTTAGCCTTAAAAAGCTGAAACACTTCAATTTCATCAGTTTAAACTAGCACAGGAACCTAAACCAGGAACGGGATTTCAGCTAAGTGTGGTGTTAGCTAAAGATGAAAAACTCAAACTTAGCTGAAGTTGAAACAATTAAAGCTAGGTGACTAATTATCCAAAGTGAAAACTCTTATATTAAATGAGGTTTCTGGTTAGCGGAGGCTGAACTGTTTAAGCTAGCTTAAACAGTGTAAAGCTAACACATATAAGAACGAAACATGGTCAGCTTGATGCTAATCATTTTAATGCCAAACAGTAGTGAAAAACAATAGACTTTAAAAAGCAACAGCAACACTGCTTTATCCTGTCACTGATAAACTTCATACCACAGCACAACCCCACATGCTTTATTACTTCTCACGCTAACTGCAGTTATACACGAGACAGTCAGCAGCTCATGTCGAAAAATAAAAATAAAAAATCAGGACATCTTTTTCTGCCATTATCTTTGTCCTCAGTGACCCAGGGACGCCTAGCACTCACGTTCTTTAACGTGACATATGGCACGAGTACTGTAGATGCAATGCGGCCATTTTGCTGGAAATTCAATTATTTGCTTGTACGGCTATTGACTCTTTGACCCTTAATGTACATGATTTAAACCTTAATGATGTGTGTTTCCACTTTAAGCAATTTGTTACACACACACACACACACACACACACAATCATGCCACACAACCGTGCAGATTGCATTCGGTTGTTATATCTTTATGTACTTTGTTTGTACTTGTGTGTGTGTGTGTGTGTGTGTGTGTGTAATAAAAAGAGAGCGAAGAAGAGACAGATCGGTGTGCATGCATGTGTGTGTTATTTCCACGCTCACTCTACTGTTCAATGATTTGTCTCACTGAAGATGAGGAATAACCCAGATAAATATTGAACGTCAAGCCTCTTAAATGAACCTATTACACCACGTGTGAGTGCCTGTGTGTTTGTGTGTGTGTGTGTGTGTCGGCGTGCGCGAGATCGTGTGTGTCGCCTCATTATAAAGAGTGTTCGGCTTGTCAGTTGTGTGAGAGGAGCTGGAATGATGCGCGGTTTGCTTGTCATCTGTGTAATCTAACGTATCAGGGGTGTGTATGGAGCGATGGAGCAAGAGCAGTACTTTTTGCTTTTGCTATCTCTTTCTCTCTCTCTCTCTCTCACACACACACACACACATAGTAGATATAGCTTATCTTAATCCAGTGAAGCAGGAAAAATAAACCTCTTGGAAGTGGAGGAGCACACACACACATAAACGCACACACACACACACACACACACACACACACACACACACTCCATCTCTTGCTCTGTTTATTAATTCCTGCTAAATGAGATGTTGCAGGCGTGAGATAGAGCTAAACATTAAAAAATGATTTGGAGCAGGATGGATTAGGGAGTGACGTCTTCGCTGATCACTCACTGAAGACTTCATTATGGCAATTAATGAAGCCCTCAGCTACTTGACCCCGTGCGTTCAGACCAGGCCAGGATGCTTCGTGACTGATGAACAGAGACGCGTAGTGTGTGCAGAGAGAGCGAGAGTCGCATCATACACAAATGAGGAATACATACTGTATACCAGTACAAATGATCAGACATTAACACACTGACATTTAAACACGGCTTAGATAAATAGGTACATGCTAGTTACTATATATCACTGCGGAATGTTCCAGATCGCGAGCTTAACAAATGCACAAATTGTCGGTTGCTATAAACCGACCCACTTGTAAGCATCTGCATTAAATGATGTCCACATGTGTGTGTGCCACGGATTCCACTTCTTCGCTCCTGTAGTCGATCTGGTCTAAGGTTTGACGTGTTGTGTCATGCTTTGAATATTCGAATTACCGTAGCCTTTCTCGGATCAACCCAGTCCTTTCTACTCAGACCTGCTGCTCTTTTAGCGTTTTCTTTTTTTTCACACCACCCAGCATTGACACTCTGAATCAGTCTCTGTTTTGATGTTTAATACAAATCAGTGTTTGATACAAATCATCTGTTTTAATGTTTGATACAAATCAATTGATTTTAATCTAGTTAATTAATCACGATTAATCACATTTTTTAAATACTCGGATTTACATGTATTATAAATGCGCAAGGTTGGAATAAAGAAATGCATGAAAACCTTTATAGAGGAAACCATTATTATACAGATCTATAATATCTCAAACATTAACATTTAACAAATGTTAAAGTAAAATCTCTCGGATGGCACCGGTACTGCATGCAGTGTCTGGGTAGTATGGGGCGTGGCAAACCCACCGCCGGTGAGGCTTGAACCTCGATCCTCAGATCCAAAATCCAACAACCTAGAGCCTTAGCCACCGGAGCCACCACTCCCATGGCTTACATTTAATGTGCTCTTGTAAAAATAGTTCCCCTTGAAGGAAGCTTGAGCACACAACCATGATTTTATCCCAACTTCCATCTAGAAGCTTTTTATAATGAAACTTGCCTTTCAGCCCACCTGGTGATGTTTCCTCAGAATATCAGGTATTATTTGCATTCAACGTGACATTATCACACACAGCCGGGAAGCCATTATGGTCGAACTTGGTCATATGATTAATTTGTGTTAAAAAATATTATATTTATATGTTAAAATTTCTAGATTAATCACATGCATTAAATGCATTTATATTGACAGCCCCAATACAAATACTACTATAGGCTTTTTCATGCGTTTTAAAGTTTTCCTGTCTTTCTGTGGATGATTTCTTTCTTTTCAGTTTCTCGGAGATGCTGAAACGTCCCTCCTAATTTAAAAAAATTCACAAGACTAATGTTACGTTTCATTTTAAGGCCATGACATTGTTAAGATTTCTTGATGAAATAAAAGTGTTTTAAATGAATAAATCTCTGTCTATTAGCTATACTCCATTTTTATAGGATTATTCAGCATTTTAGAAGTTTTTTTGTGAGTATTTCTAAAAAATATAATTTATACTCTTAAGCAATTTATCCAATTTATACTCTTAAGCAATTTTGTATTATGTTAAAATGTTCCAATGTTATAAATAAAAACACGTCATGGCTGATGTACAGATGTAGATTTCTCCACACTAAAGCTTTGTTTTTTACCACACACTAGTAGAGTAGAGGAAGTGTGTATGTGTGTGTGTGTGTGTGTGTGTGCAAGAGAGAGTGAGAGAGTGCGTGCGCAAGAGAGCTCTTATGCTGTGATTTGT
>JAOTRS010000012.1:5175980-5190382 GCA_028565755.1 Dinotopterus cunningtoni | reverse complement strand
ACTAAAACAATAATATATAAATATGATAAATAAATAATAATTATGAAAATTCATAATACTTACAATGATAAAAAGTGAATAAAACATGAAATGACTGTATTTTTAAAAGATTTAGAATTAAGAAATAAAAGAAAAAATTTAATAAAAAAAGAAAAAATACACATAAAAAGTTTGAAGTTAATAAACAAACAAAAAAAAACCCTGATGTTCAATTCAAACCGGGACATTTGATTGTGCAGAATAACACAATTATAAAAAAAAATCTAACTTTACTAATGCACACTAATGCACTTATCCCAGAATTTCACTAGTGCTTGGATACCATCAAGGTAGAACATTTTCTCTGTACTGTACACCGGACCCATGATCAGACTGCCTACTTCATGTCTGAAACACTGGCCTCCCAGGAACTCCTTTAATGGCATGGAAATGGCTTGGAGTGAGATCAAGACAGTACGGTGGAAGTGGTGTTCATGAATGATTGTGTGTACATTTCCTACAGACAGATGCCTCCCTTCTGCAAGTTCTGCAAGATGTACGGCCTTCTTTAAAACGTTTGCACCGTTTAAATGTTTTGCTGCGGCTAAGAGACTCCTCACCTGTGTTCTGTTATAATAAAATTTTAATTCGCATATTAAAAAGCAATTTAAATGGTTTGAGAAGTGAGGTCAAAGTTCAAATGATCAGCTTTTAACTTGTTCTTGGAATGCTCACCTTCTTAAAAATGATCGGAGAGAGAAAGAGATCGAGAGATGAGCGAAAAGGCGGAGATGAAGAAGAAGAAGACTGCAGAAGGAGGAGCAAATGAGAAAAATGAGAGAGAGAGAGAGAGAGAGAGAGAGAGAGAGGTCGAACGAGAGTAGCAGCTAAAACAGCGTTATTAGCTTCTCTGCAGCGGGAACCCATTTGTGTCCATTTGCATGTGGCACGGGCAGCAGCTGTTGAGGTGTAATGAGCGGTTGTCACAACACGCGGGAGGAGGGCCTCAGTCGCGCCGCGCTCCAAATCAACCCCTGTCACTCCACACGGCCAGACACACACTGGCAACCTGCAATTCCCTCACACACTTCCTTCCTGCGCCGCCGGCCTAAATGGCCCTCTGAAAGAAGTAAATCTGCAAAGTTGTGTTTAATAACATTGCGAGTGAGAGTGATATCTGAGTGCTGTGTGTGTGTGTGTGTGTGTGTGTGAGGGGTTAAGAGGGATTTGTGATGCTTTGCTTCTTGCATGCTCTAATCTATGCACTGAAGCACTTCAGGCTCATGAGGAGGAAGAAAACAATACGCTGAAGTTTGAGCTGTGACACGTTCGTCACGTGGCGTCAAAGCTCCGCCGTCCGTCAGCGTGAAGTGTGCTTATTTAGTCGGTGGGGAATCACCCGCATGGCGAGAATGACAGCGGCCAATGATAGGTGTGTGTTCATGGGCTGCAGTGTGTGCTGTGAGCTGTGTGTGAGCATGCTGAATGCTGAATATTATTTGAGTTGTTTGAAGCAAAATATCTGCCTTCGCTTTATTTTATTCAAACTCATGCTAGTTGCTTAAATGTCATTTTGTTGAAACGCGGTTCGGCTAAACGACGCTTGTTACTAAATACATGTACTGTATGACTATTTCCACTTTAGAAGAAAAAGATTTATGTTAAGTTTGAATATTTTTCCTGCTGGTTGAATTTCAAAATGCTGTTGTCTTGGCCAAAAAGCTCATTATGTGAAGTCATACTGTATGCAACACCCTACGCAGTGAGCACTTATAGTGAATAGGGTTACATTTAGGATATAGCCTTTTCGTATGCTAGTGGAGTTGACGACTAAGTAAATCCTTGGTCAAGAAATGTCTAATAAATGCAGAATTACAGTATAAATAATACATAATGATGATAATATCTATAAACTATATAAACAAGTAAAAAAAAACAGGCAAACATGCAGCAAAATAACTAAGAAAACAAAAAAATGAAAAACAAACAAAATCAAATAATAAATAAATAAATAAATAAATAATAATAAAAAATTACACAAACAAAAGCATGCAGGCAAACATGCAGATAAATAAAAAAACAGCAAAATAAATGAAAAGCAGGTAAATTAGTATTACTGCACTCCAATCCCTGCTATTTGTTTTCACCCAAATGAGGATGAGTTCCCTGTGGAGTCTGGTTCCTCTCAAGGTTTCTCCCTATTGCCATCTCAGGGAGTTTTTCCTTGCCACTGTCGCCGTCATCCTCGGCTTGCTTATCAGGGACTATCTTATCATTTTGATTCATACACATTCACATTGTATACAAACTTAAATAATTCTTTTGATTGTGTAAAGCTGCTTTGCGACAATGAAAATTGTTAAAAACGCTATACAAATAAAATTTGATTAAAAAAATAAACTGATAAAAAATAAATCAGTAAATACAAATACAAAGAAAGAAACCAAAATGAAGGAAGATAATGCAGGAAACAAACAAACAAACAAAACAGACAACTGAAACAGCTTAAGAAATAAGCAACCAAATGAATAAAAAAACAGAAAAAAAAGAAAACATAATACATTAAGGAAACAGCAATAACCAATCAAAATCAAACAAATTAATGAACAAACTACGCAACAGAAGAAAAACAGTAAAGCAAGCAATAATACAAATAAAACAAACAAAGAAACAAGCAGCTCAACATGCAGCCGAATACATAAGCAGCCAAACATAAACAATAAAACAACAATCATAAAATTGATTTAAAAAATGTACAAAAAAGCAAAAGGGCAGGCAAATAAGCTGATGAATAAACAAAGAGCCAATTAGATAAATAAACCAATAGACAAAAGAATAAACAATAAAAAATAAAAAAAATAATAAAATCAATCAAAACAATATAAATAAGCAGATAAAACATAAAACAAATGAGAATGCCATACTGTAGTTAACATAATTAAACAGAATAATATAAGAATGAAACCAATAATTAATGGAAAACAAACAAGCAAACAAACAAAGAAACAAATGACAATCCAACGTGGTATAGATATTTCCTTCTGCAAACTCGCAATGCTCTAAAACATGACTTTTTGACCCCTTTATGTTGAAGTGTGTTTGTGAACTTTTCACATTAAAGTGGCCGTGTGGGTGATGCTGTGGATCTGTACGCTAGAGGGTTGGTCTTTCAGAAAGGGTTAAAGAATGCAAGAGTTAGCCAAAGATCTGCTGAAGAACCTGGTCTCCAGGATTCCGTAGGGTATTTTTATTTATTTAAATGCATTAATTTTAAATGGAGGCAGGAGATAACGATCAGAGAACCGATCGGGGAAGACAAGACCGGGACATGATCTTGTGATGATGTAGGACTGTGAGTCAAAGTCCTTAATCAGCTGAAAAATGATGCCTGGGTAAGTCATCGAGAGGTGAGGAAGAGACTTAGTTCGAAGCGAGAAAGCAGAAAGTCGAGCACAGACGCAGGAGCCCACCAGCGCCGGGGCGGTTTTTGTGCATCGCGTCTGATTAATGAATTCATTTGAACACAGCCGCGCCCGTATCAGCAGGCGCACATTGATATGCACAAACAAAAACATAAAGCAAAAATGGAAATAACTCGGCGAAGTTTTCTTCGAAATGCCCCCACAAGGCAAAGGCAAAGGCAGAAAACTTGGCTCAACCTGAGAAAGGAATGGAGGAAATTAAGAAGTAAAAAAAAAAAAAAAATGAAAAGAAGTGAAAGGGGTGGAGGGGTTTGTTGCAGAAAAACACATTTCCAATATAATTTGTCACTGATGCATAAATCTCGCTGACAGCCTTGCGTCAGTGTAATGATGTCGCCGCACGCGGAAAGCTGTGTAAACTTGCGCAGTTGCAGAAAGCTGAAGAAGAGAGAGATAGAAGGAGGGTGGAAAAAAAAACCTATATGTTGAGCATCACCTTATTTGCATAATTTAGTGAAACCCAATGAGCCAGTGCGGAGTGTACAGGCAGGAGTAATAAGTGCTCGGGAAGGGGAGGGGAGCTCCGAGAACTCTAATGGTTCGCCTATGGGGATTTCAGCTCTCCATGGGGGATGAAAATGAGCACTATTTTTCAAACAGCAGGGGTAAAGGTTTTAAAACCAGAAACACATGCCGGGATAAAGATGTTAATGCCATGGGGTGCAAAGCAGGAGAAGGGGGGAAAAAAGCGTTCGGCAGGAAGAAGAGAGAGCAAAATAAAAAAAAAATAAGCACTGTAATTTCAGCATTAAGACGTAATAATCGTGTTTCACTTGAGATATTAAAACGGTAACCCGCGTCGTCTCGTACGGCAGAAATAGATAGATAAATAAAGGGAGGAGAGCGTCATCAGGTAACACGGCCTAATGGAGCGGTGAAACAGTGTGTGTGTGTGGCACACAGGCCTCGGGAGTAGATCTTAGGAATATAATCAGCACTTTCACTTATGAATAAATAGTTTTTCAGACTTCTGTGAGGTGGAGCTTTGTGCATGGGAAGCAAAAGATGGAAAACACGAGGTTAAAAATGAAGAATAAATAAAGAAACAAATGAGTTGTCATTTCTTCTAGTAGTTTTGACAAGTTTTGATGAGAAAGCAGTCTGAAAGTATAGAAAAGATGGATAATGTAACAGTGTTTATCATTACCATGATCATCTGTGCATGTATAAGTGTATGAATTCATGTTTCTACTCTGTGTGTGTGTGTGTGTGTGTGAGAATACATCAATCAACCATAGCATTATGACCACTGCCAGTTGAAGTGGACAACACTGATCACCAACTATACACCAGCAAACTGGTGACAGGATCCCAAAGCACACCCATATTCATGGGGAGCAAAGAGGCCAGCATGTTCGGTCAAATCCCACTGAAAAGCCATGCAGCACAATCACGAAAGAAAGGCATCAGAAGACCCAGTGCACCTCAGCCCACCACACATGGGGTCTAGTAGGCAAAGAGCCCAATGCGGCCAACCTGGCCTCCAAACTCCCCAGTCTTCAGTCTAATCCATGGGATGCACTTGACATACAAGTCCGCTCCATGGAGGCCCGCCCCACCCGACAACCCAGAGCATCCAAAGGATCAACTACCAGCGTCCTGGTAGCAAACCACAGCACTGCACTAGAGGCCCTGCTGATCCAGGAACCAGAGCTTTCCTGGTGGCCTCAGGTGAACCCAACACCTTGGCAGTTTTAATGATAATAACAAATCGGTTTGTATATGTCTCTTGTCATTAATCATACGTTCAAGATGGATTTGGAGCCTATTTTTGGAGCACTGGGTGTGAGTGGGAATACACCAAGAATGGGACACTGTTACATGGCAAGGTAGCTACAGAACCCAGGAGAACATAAAATGCGGAGAACTTGCAAAACTCACAGATCAAGCTCTGGATCAAGCAAGGTACCCTGGTGTGAGGTTGGAATGCACTCCACCATATTGCTTTATTAACCTTTATTATTATTATTTTTTTACATCATTAGCTTTGTTTCTTCCAACCATCAAGCAAAAATCATCTGGGAGAAAAGGTTGAGCAAGGCTCTAAAGGCTTTGTCGTGAGCTTAGTCCTTCTCTACATGTCCTCCACCTAAGGCGAGACACTTCTCCAAACGATGGATGAACTGGTGGAGACCTTCTTTGAAGTCTTCTTATTGGCTCTTGAGGAAAAGTTCCACCTTGGTAATCACCTCATTGTTGTCAAACGCCTGCCATGAAGTGGTTTCTTGAAGTCATAGAAGAGGAAGAGGTCACTGCCAAAGTGCGAGGTCAGGGGAATAGAGGGGATGAGACAGAATTTCGTACCCCAAGTCACCCACAAGTTCCAGCGTTTCATGAACCGAATGATGAAATGTTCATGAACTTTCTCATTTCCGGAGACATATTTGGGACTAAGGTTTTCCATTTTATGTCTGCCTCTCATACATGAAGTGTGTGAAAAACAAAAAACCTGCAGTTGTTGATAAAAGAAGTCTGAGGAGAATGTGCATACTACTTTAAGCTGACAGGAGGGCTTTAGCAAGCTTTACAACCATGGTGATTAGGAAAGCATCTCAAGAACGAGATTCTGTAGCTACAGGCAACATTTTTCAAATTAAAGTATCTCTGTTAAATAACAGCACGCTTTTGAATTTGTTAATGTGGATCATCACTTTTTATGCCATTATGAATGACCTGTTACTATAGAAACGATAATGTATCATCGTGTATACCACTTTATCCTGTATACAGGGTCGCGAAGGGGCTTGGTGCCTTTCCTAGGAGACTTAGGGCATGAGGCAGGGTACACCCTGGACAGGATGCCAATCCATCGCAGGGCACACACACATACACTCACTCACAAACTACGGGCAATTTGGGAACGCTAGGTTAGCCTAATCTGCATGTCTTTGAATTGTGGAAGGAAACCGGAGCACCCCGAGGAAACCCACCAAGCACAGGGAGAACATGCACACAAAGGAGGGAATTGAACCTGGACCCTGGAAGTGCAAGGCGACAGTGCTAACTACTAAGCCATTGTGCCGTCATGATCATGTACAGTATTATTTATATTATTAATAAATACTAAAGGGATCTGATTATATAGAGTAAATGTCGCTGTGTTTTCAAACTAAAAGTCAAGAAATCTTGTTGTAATGTTCACTTATTATGCCACTATTGTAAGGTTATAGATAAAAGAGGCAGTGTCAAAAGGGACTGTCATATTTTTTTTCAACCATCCCTCTGTGCGTCATGGTGTTCAGAGAGTCTATGGTGATGGATAAAGCTGTGTTTAAGGTCAAACCCATGCTAAGCTTGTTTTGTGTTTGGGATCTCGTCACGGGGGGGATTTGTAGGCTTTGCCGTTCGGTTATGGAAAGGGATGTCGGGGTCGGTTGTGCTGTCGTGCCACTTCTGTGTCACTTTTTATCAAAACTTCCAGCTAAATCCCCACGCAAGTGCGCTCACTATCAGAGGGGCATCACATGGCTGAGACCTGCTTTGCTGGGACCGGGTTTAATGGCTCCTCTGACGTCTTTCGCTCTGGCCATCAGGGTGGACACACACTGCATCCTAAATCACTCTATATATACACATGTGTGTGTGTGTGTGTGTGTGTGTGTATCCCTGAGGTTTCACTGTCCCGTTGTTGATTTGACGAGTGACCTCAGATGTCAACCAGCCGGCAATGTCGACTCTTTATTAATATATTTATGTATATCCATTTGACAAGAGGAATTTGAAGAAACGTTTGACAATTGGGCGGAAGTTTAGCCAAGGCCGAGACACTTTGAGAGAGCGCGAGTTACCGAGGTGCTTGGAGACCTTCCTGTCATCATGTATAAAGGGAGCACGAGTGGCGTCACTACCAACCCCATGACCCTGATTTGTCCCTAAGGGTTACATTCTGGGGGAGAAAAAAAAAAACGAATATAAAGAACTTGAAAGTGACAGAAAAGTCATGAGAGATTCATCCCCACTTCATGTCACGTCTGTCACTGCGCTCATATTCCCCGAACTTGTCGTCCATCATGTCAGAAGAAGCTCTAGTGAGATTTTTTTTTATTTGTTTGTAACCGGGCATCTGGATTTGTTTACCACATCATCTCAGTGGGTAAAGCTCGCGTCCGACACACAGGGCTGATTGCTGTCGGAGAGCGAGAGATTGAGAAACAGAGAGAGACCAGAGCATGATGGAAGTCTTGGATATTGTTTTAATTATAACGCAGGCAAGTTGATAAAGGGTGCAGTGCATTTGCTCTCTCCGGCTCCGCTGCTTTTTTTGTCAGCCTGAAAGAAACTGCCGTGACGGCCGTGATGGGCTAAGTGCTGCTCTCTTCTATCTCTCCGCTGTAATTTGTGGCTTTAAATGAGAAACGTTTTTTCACTCAAACAGCTTCTCAGAGAGGAACATCAACAGAGCGATGTCGCTCATCTCACAGCAGGTAGCGGAGCACCGCGCTAAAAAATACCTCGGCACATTTCGTGCTCTCTTCCTCCATCTGCTCTTGCAGGTGCCGCTTCTCTTCCTGCGCCTCGGGGGGACGAGGCCTCCAACTTTTCGCTTTTCACGCTTGTCTTTTGTTTTTTTTGTTTTTTTTTCGAGGAAAAGCATTAAGTCTTGTCTTCCTGTCAGCTAATGTGAAATCTACAATGCAAAAAAAAAAAAAGGAATTCTATTTTTTCCCCCTCATAATGTCTTCATACTTGCACATTCTGGTTAGTGTGTAAGAAATAAAACACATGCAGGGGAAAAAAAAAAAACATTATCCACCACAGGGTCATGTAGTGCATCCAGCTGTGAAGCACAGTTAATTTTACCATGTCAAAGTGGTTATTTTCCTCTAACAGCACAGCCTTTCATGGGTTATTCCTTAATTATTAGGTTGAGGGTGCGAATGTGAAGTGTGAATGCGATCTCTCAACAATAACAGCTAAAACTGGAGACTCCTTCTATGAATGTTATATAAACATCTCCAAACAAAATGTTTTTCTCCTGAGATATACTTTTAACATGATAATTATTAGGTTTAATTATTTGGATCGTGTTCCATACAAGGCCATGCTGTTACTATAGAAACGATGATATTTACATTATAAACCTACCCTTTACATTATATTTGAGTGAGAACTACTGTCAGAAAATGAATGAACCGACACCTAGTGAATCAGGAATTCAGCACTGCTGGGGTGTAAGTATTATTAGATAAACAAATATAGTGACCCTTTTTAAACAATGCCACGTTGTGCAGCTCATCCAACGGTAATCTGTAATAAATCAGCGTACCTGCTTCGGCCGTCTCTCGTCGAAGATGAATTGCGCGTTTAATGGAAGATGACGCTTCGAGCGCAATGACAATTACCTGCCGTATTCTCCATTAGGACGGCGACGACCGCCACCTTCCTCCGTCACGGCCCACAGCACACACACACATACACTCATGGGCGCGCTTTAGCTTTTAATTACCGGCCTTTTTCCCTGAGCGTTAATGCATGGCCCTGTTCATACACAAAGCCTCTCTATTCTGGCCTGTGACACACAGAATTACTCCCTCATATATGTGTGTGTGTATGTGTGTGGAGGTTGCGTGTGTAGTCAACTGGAACACTCAAGCTCCCGGTCTGGGTCAAGATTCAGACTATGAAATACATGTGTGATCATTTTCCTCATCATTCTTTATCTGAAGTGCCTGGTCAAAGTGTTTTATTTAATTACCACTGCCGCTCATCAGTCTCTCTCTCTCTCTCTCTCTCTTTCTCTCTCACACACACTGACACACACCTTCCTCTCTTCCTTTATCCATTAATATTCATCTCTTCATTTCACCCACTCATATAATAACAACAACGCCTAGCATGTAAATTAGCTGAGAATAAGTGATAACATCTGCTAAAACTCCACACAAGTGAATCTTAGCAAGTGTACGAACAGCAACACTGACCAGACTCGGGACTGGACACTTAAACAGCATTGTGAAGGTCATAAAGGGTCGTACTTGTGAGTCTCAACTCATACTGTAGTAGTTGCCATATCGTCACTTCATGAGCCCTTTTCTCATTATTTAGGAATTTCATTTATTTCTATTATTATTATTATTATTATTATAATAACGCCTTGCACCACCAGGGTCCGTGTTTGATGCTGTGTGTGTGTGGGGTTTGCATGTTCTCCCCGTGCTTGGTGGGTTTCCTCTGGCAGTCCAAAGACATGCAGATTGGGCTAATTGGCGTTCCCAAACTGCACGTTGTGTGTGAATAAGAGTGTGAATGTTCATCGGAGGTCCTACCACGGTTGTAGCAATGGGAATAAATACAGTGGTCACTATTGGCCTCCATGGTCGCTAGTTGAATTACAGAGGTTCCTACCTAGATGGATAATGGATTAAAGCTAAATAAGCACTAATTATGCACTAATTAAGCATTTAGTAAAATAAGCTTAAGATGTTTCTATGTACGCAGACCTAAAGATAGAAACTGTAGTAAAATAAAAAAAAAAAATCTTACACAATTAAACATTCTAAAAGTAGCAGGACTAAAAGTTTTTTTTCCCACAATAGTATATATATTTAAACAACCATTATTAATAATTTTGACTGATGAAAAAAAAATCTACTTTTTGGCACATTTATCATGTCTGATCCTCCATGACTAGCAATATTACTAAGCAGTCAGGTCATAAGGAAAATATTCTCCTTAAATATACTCAAAAAAACTAGAACTTGACCTCACTTTTGCTAATGCTTTGTTAGAAACCCTACTCAATGGTCTCAAAGGTAAGAAACATTATTTTTTTAATAAAAAAGAAAAAAGTTAACTGATTCACAAAACCTAGCTAGCTAATTTAACAATCCAATTTACAGATCCTAACTGACTTTGTAGTTTACCAAATTAATTCACAGAGCTCAACCCGCTAGCTAGTTAAAGAACCTAATTCAGAGTTTAACTATTTATAACAACAAGCTAAACAACAAAGGCTAACAAGTTATAAATAGAGAAAATAATTAATATAAAAGGTCAACTAGCTAGCTAATTTAACATGATAGATCACAGAGCTTAAATTGCTAGTTAATTTAACAAGCTAATTTATTGGCTAGTTAATTTAACTTAGTCATTCACAGAGCTTATACTGTATATCTAGCTAATCTAACATTAAATCTAATATTAAATGACCATTTATTATATTAATTATTATAATTTATATTGAACAGGTTTTTCCCTAATCTCCCTAAAAACATACAAATTGTAATAGAAACAGTAGCATAATAAAATTGGGTGCATTAATATACCCAGAGCACTGTTACATATGTTATATAAGTGAACAAAGATCAGCCTTCCCTAATCCTTCCTTAAATGTGTCCGACATTCTAGTTTCAGCTGCAGAGTTCATTTACAGAGTTCTGCTCTTACCCCCGTTTTCCTTTTTTTCTTTTTCTCATCAACAGCATGAAATCATTTTCAGATCCACGGAGTGGGGATGCATCATGAACATCACGCCTGAAGCCAAGCACGAGAGAGAAGCATGCTAATCAGAGGATCTTTGATTAGGTTGTGCAGTTAGAGACGCATTTTATTCATCTGATGAAGCGCGAGTGCGTCTCACATCCATTCTACCTGTGCTCACCATAATGCTGTCTAATGATTTAAATGTGTGCGGGGAAAGTACGGTTGATAAACACTCATCTGATTTTGTGTGTGGGTACCAATAAAGCATAAATATACAATTACCAAACGAATTGCATACTTTATGTCATGCCTCCGCTGAGGCAGTTACTGGGCAGAGTAACAAGGTATTTTTTTGTAAAATGTTTTCATAAATATGTTACTCAAATATATATATAAAAAAAGTATGGTAATGGTAATTTTTTACATTCATGTTACCTTAATAATTTACTGCGTTAAGGAAGAAAAACAACCTTCAGAATGTGTACTTACAGAAAAATAAATAACAGATTCGTTTTTAATTCAATTTACTGATGAAACATAATTATCTGTTTATGGTTAAATTTAATGTTTGGACTTATTCCATTCTTAAATACAGAAAGCATAGGTTTCTTATTTTACTGAGAAACTCACAAAAAACAAACAAAAATCTTGTTTCCACAGTAAATATCTCTCCACAGAAAACCACACCGTGCTAATGATTTGATAGTGAAAGAACTCCTTTTTTCACATCACGCTCAGTCTTGGAGCCCTCTGCTTCACCATAAAAGTCCATGTGAATAAGTTACTACTACTACTGTATAGTAAGGATAACATGCCAGTGGGCATGAAGACTAGCCCTCAGGTCATCTGTAAAACTGAAGACCCCTCAAGGGGTCATCAAGATGACTTTGGTGTGAGGACTAAGAAATTAGCCCTGAAGATGTCTCGGGTGTTAATATTTTTAACACCTGAAGATGTCTTTAAAAAATCTTTATTCTTGAAGATGTCTGTGGTACAGTAGGTCTCTAGTCCTGAAGAATTCCCCAGTAAATATATTGTCCTTATGATGTCTCTGCTAGGTATGTCATTCTGTAGATGTCCCCAAAAGGGCTCTAGTCCTGAAGTCATCCCCAAGAGGGCTAGAGACCTGAAGATGTCCCCAAGATGGCTGTAGACCTGACTACATCCCCAGTTGGTCCCTAGTCCTGATGATGTCCCCAAGAGGGCTCTAGACCTCTTTAGTCCTGATGATGTCCCCAGTTGGTTTTTAATACTGATGATGTCCCCAATAGGTTTGGAGTCCTGATGATGGCCCCAAGAGAATTTAAGTTCTGATGTCCCCACAATCGGTCTCTGGAACCTAAACACATCCTCCAGTTCTAGCTGTCCGCACAGGCTATAATATAGACAATATAATGAAATGATTTGAATTACAAGTGCCACTTCTGTCAGATCTATTGGTAATAATAGGAAAGGATGAAAAAGTCTTGAAAAGAATTGCCTTTGTTGGATGCAGTGGCACATCTGTGTTTATTTTGCAAAAATCTGAGCCAATTTTGTATAATGTTAACTAGCTAAAAACAGAAGGCCTGATTAATAGAGAAACACTTATCTACAGTACAGTACAGCAAATATGTACAGTATTTGATGCTGGCAGCTCTTCGGCTGTTCATATCATTGTCATATCATTCCTGTCATTTATACGAAGGCAAGTATTTCACGAAAAAGATTGTATTACCTGGATATTGCAACTGTGACAATGTGTACTGTTAAAAGCCCTTTACAAATAATATGCTGACTTTAGAAAATCATTTGCACTCAAATTGCACTGCATTTAATGTGAAGCATTACAGACATAAGAGCATGCATCCAGAAATAACAATAATAATAATAAAAAAATGTTTCAACATGTGCATATATCGTCACAATGTCATCCGTGACTAACTTTTTTGCTTCTCACAACTTTGATCCGGACTTTATCTCGGTGCGTGGAGGTCCGCAAAGCGAGCTGAGGAAGAGCAGACGCCGTTGTGGAGTGATATAGATCGGTGCATTTGAGTTCAGAGAGTCACACAGAGATGCACTGCTTTCCTTTAAGCACAAAAATCCCATTTGCCGCTTATAAATCTAATAAGTGCCACTCAGAGATGGACAACATATTCATTTATTATTATTGACCTCTAAGAAAGAAGAGAAAGGCACTCAGTCTGTAGACCTTCTGTGAGATATAGCTCGAGGAAAATCACCAACAGGTTTTTTTTATACTCAAAAAGATGTGGTTTGAAGTTTTTTTTAAAAGTTATTTATTCAATTATGTACAAATTAACGGATAGGAGACAGAGAAGTAATGCATTTAGAAAAAAACAACAAAGAGCACTTTGCGATGTGGAACAGAGATGTGGTTTCTCGTGTTGAGATCTTGTGCAGATTTACAGGAAAAAAACCTTCAAAGCAAAAAAATAAAACAACAAGATCAAATGGAGAGGAGATCACTAACGGGCATGTAGTGTTTTTTTTCTGTAAAAGACATGGTTTGATTTATTTAAATTAACTAATGGGCAATGGAGAATGTAATGTATCTTCTAACTTTGTAGAACTTTGTAATAAAAAGTTCTCCTTTATTTTTAATTGCATTGTTTTAATTTGATCTAAATCTGGTGGTTAAATTAAACGAGATGCATGGTGCGAGTACATATGAAGGTATGGATAGATGCTTTTAAAGAGATGTTCATCAATTAGGATGGCACGTTTAATGTGCTTCGAAAGTCCATAATTACACCAGAGTTTGAAGCAGCGTCACCCCTCTGACCTGAGACAAGCGAGAGTTGTGTATATGTGTGTTGTTGTGTATGTGTGTGTGTTTGTGTGTGTGTGTGTGTACTCGAGCATTTTGGGTTCAGTTTGACCTTTTGCAACATGACGCCTCCCAACCTCGTAATGAGCAACGACACAGTGAGATAGAGAGACACAGAAAAAGCAACATTATGACTGAACGTGGTCTCGGGTTAAAAAGGAAAAACGACACATTACAAAGCGATGTTTTTTTTTTGTTGTTTGATAAAAAGAAAAGTTTCAGTTTCTCAAAACAACAAAACTTTCGATAACTGCCTGCTTCCTTTAAAGACTTGAAAAACTAGTTAACTCTAAACAATTTTCAACCAGGATGTCTTTGGTTTATTATGCGATAAGAGCTTAAAAGAAAGCTTCAAGAAGGTCCAAGAAATATCTTTGGGTTTGTGTTGTATCCTGTTTTGTTTTGTGAAAATTATGATTATACAGTTATTGTCTCTGTCTCACTTCCTTTGGGCATAAAAAAAATTTGAACATTACATTATAATGTCATAAAAGCATATCTCTTCCCTTACAAACTATTGTGACTGCAAAACATTTCACAAGGTAAAAATCTACACACAAAAAAAATTGTGAGTGCAAATTTTGTTATATATGTTTACCATGCTTGCATTATACAGTATACAAATGACATTATTTTGTTCATTATGTTTACCATTTCTAAGCATAACTTAAAAAATAATAAAGAAA
>JAOTRS010000012.1:5148218-5159032 GCA_028565755.1 Dinotopterus cunningtoni | reverse complement strand
GCCAGCACTATAGCACACCATTAGTATATAATATGATACAGTATGTACAATCATACCATATTAGATACCTTCTGAACTTTGGTAGCCACTGTGGTACCCAATAAGTACCATGGTATTCATCAAGGTATTGTGATACACATCAGAGTATTACAAGTGCCGTAGTACCTATCTGTAGTGCCTCAATGGTAATGTCAAAAGTACCACGGTAATACTAAGGTATATTATGGTACTGTACAGTATGTTCTATAAATTACTATAGAAAACATTTTCTTTCGGGTTAGAATTGAATGGAGTTTTAAAACCATTCAACCGGATAATGTAAATTTGCTTTTATATTAGTCCCTATAAAATGGCATTATACAAGGGTGAGTCAAAAATTATCCGCACTCTGTTATTCGGTTATTTAAAGTTTTTTGTTGGTCTCGTCTGCGCTTCTCAAGTCTGTTCAAGGCTACTGTTAAGGATATTGTCTCCCCAGTTACTGCTGCGCAGGTGGGAAGGTGTTACATCAGTTAATGTACAGTACTTGGTGCAGAAACAACTTACGGAAGAGCATAAACAGAAGCAATCTGCAAACAAAATTTGACTGATACTCTAGGGAAGGTGGAAGTTTCTTAAAGTGAATCATTACTGGTGACGGGACATGGATTCATCATTATGAGCCTGAGAATTAAGGAATGGAAACATCCTCAATCGCCGACTGAGAAAAACATCCTCAATCGCCGACTGAGAAAAAGTTCAAAGGTCAACCATCTGCTAGAAAATTCATCAATACTGTAGTTACAGTTTTCTGGGATTCTCAAGGGCCAGTACTGGAACATGTTCAGGAAATAGGTTCAACAATCAACAGTGCCCTGTTCTGTTTAGTTCTTGAAAAAACTAATAAACAAAATGAAAAAAAAAAAACACTTTCTAAATCTTTTCAACAACAAAAATTTTTTTAAAATACAATATTTTTGTAATTTCCTTTGTCATGAACAATTTAATCTTAAATATTACAAATGAATTTCAAAGTTCTTATTTCTTTTCCTCCAGATGTTGCCCATCTACTCCATGTCTGATTATATTTTATGCAAAATTATGTTTTATGTTGTTCAAAATGCATAAAGCGGCACTCACTATTTAAACATCACATAAGCAAACTTGGATATCTATCATAAACAGACTCTGTTGATCTTTATTGTTTTCCCAGTAACCTGTTATCTATCATTCCTTATCCCGGTTATAGCAATGTGATTGGAAGCGTGGTCTGAATCTCCTTACACAACTGCGTAATGGGAAACACCTTCACCATGCTTGCTTTGGTACTTTCCCAAATGTATACATTCATACACAGATATGTGTGTTCCTGCTCACTATAATCAAATATTACGTAATGACGTCAAAGAAGAGTGATGAAGAACAACGAACCAACCCGGAACAGCGTGTATATATCTGCTGAGGTTATGTTCATTCTCTGTTTTTGCCCTACTTTTGACACTCAGAGGTGCGTAGGATTAATTCAGTCATATAGTCATATGTATTTTACAAAATCGAAAACTTGAAATAAATGGGCTTTGGTGTGGCGCGTTGTGGCGCAGCACTTACACAAGGAGCAGATAAGAACGTTCTCTACTGCCACGGTAACAAAGACAGAGAGAGCGAGAGCGAGATATGTAAAAGACGAGATCAACCGTAGAGCTGTGTCGCTGCCCGGGGCGATAAGTGCAGATGTAGCGAAGATGGCAGTGTGCAGCGTCAAGAGGCAGAGATAATGATAGCTTGTGCATGAGAATACAAGACAGATATCAAAGACAGCTGAGGGGGAAAAAAAGGAAAAGAAAGAAAGAATAAAGGAAAAAAGAAAGAAAGTAAAGCTCATAGACCTGTCTCAGTATAGTTGACTTGGATCCTTCTGTCAATTTTGATTTGTTCAATAAAGTCAAACTGTTAAAAAACAAATCAGATATTAGGAAATTGTTACATCAGTTGTCATAATAAAAAAAACAAACATTTTTTTTTATTATTATTTAATAGATAAATATTTAAATAACAGATTAAAACATGAAAGAATCATTCAAACAGCTGTGTTTAACATAGTAGAATACTGTAGCAGAGGGAATGGCATGAAACACCATAAGGTGCTGTTAAAGCATCCGGGTCACGGCACCACTGGAAAGAAACTTTGCAACTGGACTGGAGTTAGGATCTGATGTCCGGAGACTGGATTGAAGGTAGGATTTTCTCTTGTTGGTTTATTAACGATGTATGATAGAATAAGGCCTAACCATAGGTAGCATAGTAGCATTTTTTTTGGCTCTGTACATATAGCTTACAAAAAATGGATGCTACA
The DNA here is from genome assembly GCA_028565755.1 of Dinotopterus cunningtoni. Taxonomy (NCBI): domain Eukaryota; kingdom Metazoa; phylum Chordata; class Actinopteri; order Siluriformes; family Clariidae; genus Dinotopterus; species Dinotopterus cunningtoni. The sequence goes on along the minus strand of JAOTRS010000012.1, from coordinate 5,156,700 downwards.
ATTTGAAGCTGTTTAAACACAGTGGTACCTTGGCATACAAATTTTCGCTTTAAGAACTGAAATTTTGCAAGAAATTTGCCTCTGCATACTAAGCATTTTGGGCCAAACCGAGACCAACCAAACCAAACGTGCTAAGTTGCATGTACGTCCGGGAACTGTTCAAAACTTGTCTGCGTCAGTGGAAAGCCAAGCGAAGCCAGTTTACATATATTTTTGTGAGTGTTTTTTCTAAAGTGAGCCACCTTCAGTTTTGTTCTTAAAGCAGCCAGTACCAAGAGGAATCATAAATTAAGCTTAAGTGAGGTTTAGTGTCTATTTATTTCACATTTTACTTAATTTACATGTCTTTTTTTATTGTTTTTATATGCAAAAATATAATTATAGTGTTTTTATAAAATTGGTAATATTGGTAATATTTTTGGGTGGCTGGAACGGATTAAATTTGTGTGCTACCACTAAATAGATAAAGGTTTGGACTTACTTGCATTTTTATTTGGGGTTGCAATGTGGTGTGTGTGTGTGTGTGTGTGTGTGTATTGTTTCTGCATGATCGCCCCATTACTTATGTGTTTCATGTTTCCGAGTCACTGAACTCCAGACTTTTTTTTTTTATTATTCATTCATCCTTTAACCATCCTCAGTGCCAATATCTCTGCTCCCAAATTCATTAGCATTGGGTAATTAGCATAATATTTTGGCCTCAAACACAAATCTAAACTTATTACGTGTCTAATCCAATCAGGAATGTCAGATGAATCCAATTCTCAGCAGCCATTACATGGATGATTTGACATGTCTGAGAATCGGGACTCGCCGAGGACTCGACTCCAAAAATCAGGACACACTTCACACTTTTCTTCAGCCTTAGAAAACTTGCAGTCTGAAAGAAAACAGACAGAGTAGAGTAGGTAAAGCAGAGTGTAGATTGTGCTTTTTGCTTGCATGATGCACATTTTTTTTCTTTTTTTTTTTACCATATGTTTGGATATGAACAGTTTTAAGGCTTGTTCACCTTATCTAGAGAGAATTACTACAAATAATCTTGCAACAATTATCTTTATAATATTTGTCAACTGGTTAGCACTGTTGCCCCATACCTCCAGGGTTGTGGGTTTGGATTCTCCATTCTTGGTGCACTGAGTAGGCCTGTTCCCGCAGTGCTTGGTGGCTTTCCTCCAGTTATTCTGGTTTCCTCCCATTGTTCAAAGACATGTGGAATTCACAAATAGTCTGTAGTGTATAATTGGGCGTGTGAGCGTACACACTTGTGCCCTGAGTGCTTGTGCTTGTGCACCCATCCTGGTGTACCCTGAGTTCCATACCGAGACCCCTGCGCCCCTACAGTGGTATAGACAATGGATTGTGATCAATATCACTAGACAGTATTTGTTCCATATAGTGGTTGCATGATGGCATAGTGTTTAGTACTGTGGCCTCGTACTTTTAGGGTCGGGGGGTTCGATTGCCACCTGTGGTTGGTGGGTTTCCTCCAGGTACTGCAGTCTCCTCCTACAGTCCAAAGACATGCAGATTAGGCTAACTGGCATTTCCAAATTGCCCATAGTGTGTGTATTAGTCTCTGTGAGCTCATGCCCTGCATTCAGGATGTATCCCACCTTGTGTCCCAAGAATCCCTGGTATAGGCCATACAGGATGTAGAGAAAGAGTGAGTGAGTGTGATTGTCTCTCAGAACCAGGACCCCAAGTTCAATACTGATCTCTGGCTCTGGTTTGTTTGGTGTTTCCCTTGTTCTCCTCATGTCTGTTGGATCCCCTTCAGGTTGTCCTGTTTTCCTTCATCAAAACTCCCCAAAGCTGGCTAAAACGCCTAAGGTCTGTCTCCGCAGCCAGGGTGTATTCCCACAATACACACAGTGTTCCTGAGATAGGCTCTGGACCTAGCTTGACCCTGACCAGGATGAAGATGTTAATAAAGTTGCCTGCTGAAGCGTCTTCTCAATCCTGAGCTGTTAACTTTCCAAACTTTTTTTTGTTTTTACTGTCGCAAGCTAAACAAAACTACAGAATCAACAAGAGGGAGTTGCTTGGTGTCCCTCTAGATGATGTCTTGTATATTTTTACGCCACAGTTGATGAACATGAGTGGCAGTCCCATTTCAGCATCCGTGTTAATGCACCCGAACTTGAACGACCGACGAGTGCACTGGGATTGTGCGAATTTGCCCGCTGTGCTGTTTAATCTCTTCTCCTAACGCGAATACGTTGCGTTAGAACTCGGAGCGCCAGCCTTGCGGTCTCTACAAGTTTTTATCCCACAGCTTTGCGAAAGCCAGGGCCCTGCAAGTACAAAATGTGAGGCCTCTCGTCTGCTTGGTTCCCCCAAAAAGCCTTTCAATTACGGCGCTCTCTCGACATTGTGTAAATATTTTGTGAGACAATTGGTTACAGCCAGACGGCAGATGCCTGGAGTCAAGACCTTTTAATTTGATCCAACACACTTTATTAAGAGAGGAGACGTTGGGCACGTAAACACACATGCGCGCACACACAAAGGCACACGCAAAGGCGACTATAGGCTCTCATGAGGGTCTTCGTGTGGTTCACATTGAGGCCTTGGAGTTTGTGAAAGATTTTTTTTTTTTCTGTTTGCCTCAATTATTTCAGCATGAGGAGAAGATCAGAGCATCTCTTTCATTTCAAAGAGTCTTCTGTTCCAGAAATGACAGTTTTTTTTGTTTTTTTTTTGAGTAAACATATGCAGAGGAGCCATCTCCTGTCTCTTTCTTTACTCTCCTGTCTCTCTGCATGTCCTTTGAAAAGCGACAGTCCCCCCTGGCTTGTGTATGGAATGAAGGCTGTATTTGACAAACCAAGGTGGTCCCTGATTTTCTAGCATTCTTTGCCTTTTTCTTTCCCTCATTCTTCATCTTCGGTTCGTTCTGGTTCTGCGCTGTCAGTTAGGTTTTGAAGTGAAGTGCGTGTGATGGTCAGGATTAATGGAGTGTCAGGGGACTGTTGTCATCTCTGTCAATAAAACGGCCAGAGGGAGCGCTACCTTTGTAGCCGCTCTTCTCCCCTCGCTCCGTCTTCTTTCTTTATTCTCTCCTGCACCCATTTGCATTCCTCCATGCTTCAGCATGGAAAGACATCTGACAAGTTCTCCTTGATTCTCTTCGTGTCACACTCCTCGCATGTCTTCGTGGATCTTCTGATTGTCAAACACATGGTTGAAAAGCTCAGGTCGTTCATGTGACTGGATTGAATTTAACAAGGGCCTTTGATGTAATTAAGCTCCCTGAGGCTAAGTTTGATGCAGGATCTACATATATCTCAGTATATAGGTTAAAAAAATAATAAAAGACACGCGCAGGCTAGATGACACCACCACTGTTGCAGAAAAACAGAGAGCTCAGAGAGCATGTTTAAACTGATTAGTCAGAGATAGATTATTCACCTGTAGCAGAGAAACTTTGAGCTGGTTTACATCTCATCAGCATACAGTACGTGTGTGTGTGTGTGTGTGTGCAACAGTGACTAGTCCTTATAAAGTATAAAAGTTTGGTTTCTTCACTCTTTAGACAAGACCTGAGAGGGAAATCTAGTTTAGGTTTCGAAGCATTAAGGTAAACAAGACATCTCTTGCTGACTAAGAAATGTACAAACTGCGTTCAAGTCAAACCGGGATTTGTGATTGGCATTTACAGAAGACAGTACGGTGATGAGACTCTTAGTCGCTGTACAAAGAAGGCCAGATGTCTGTAAACGACGATTCCTGTCTTGGTGCCCCGGAGCACACTGCAGTTGTACCCTTGAACTTTCAGCAGATGGAACACCTTCCACTCTATAAAAAAAAACAAAAAACGCCGGATATCATGTCACCAACTTGCAGAAGAGACACATGTGTTTGTGGGAACTGTACACACAATCATTCACCAACACCACTTGGATGTTACAGGAACTTATTGCCACATCCTGAACCTTGCTCCAAGCCATTTCCACATGTTACAGGCATTAAAAGAGTTCCTGGGAGGCCGGTGTTTCAGACATGAAGCAGGCAAGTCCGATGATCGTTTTCTACCTTGATGGTCTCCAAGCGTCTGCTTAGTGTAGCAGGGGATTATATAAAGAAATAAAGGGAGTTTTTTTACTCTCGTAACTGTGTTCTGTTATTCTGCACAGTCAAAAGTCCTGGTTTTGCTTGAACGCCCCTCGTATTTAAATAAAACAATAAGTGGTATTTACGACCCATTTGTGCAAGCTCGGATGTGGCTTCATTGCCTCCCTATTAAACTGTCTCTGCGTTTTAGCTCTTAGCGAAGGTGACAGTCTGCAGGCTGCTGCTGTGGCATTAATAGCTCTACGACGACCTGTTAATAGAAGTAAAATATAACACTTTATCTGAAACCTTGCTGTCAGATTAGGTCTGACATCTTCAACCTGCCTGCATTAAGATGACACTTGGAACAAATGGTGTTTTAGAGGGAGTTAAAAAAAAAAAAACACATATTGAGGTTTTTAGCTTAGTGTAGGGTGAGCTGGGAAAAAAACTGCTGGAATGAGCTAGTGAGAGGGAATCTGCTCAGTTAACTCATTTCTACAGTACATGAGTCAGCTGATCTTGCAGAAATTGATAGGAATTTTACCAAGCAAAAGGCATTTTCATGCTCAACCTGAATACATACATTGATTTTTGTCCATGCAGCCATGCATAATTTTTTGCGACAGTCTCAGTGCAAGCACTTGCTCCTCAAAGGTGAGTTGATTACAGTGCTCCAATTCTAACACTATATCAATAAGGTGTTTAGTCTGCTCATAGCATACAAACCATTTCCCTCCTGTTGTAAATGGAAGAAGTTTCTATTGTCAGCACTTTGTAACAGTCAGAGGAAAACCAAGACCCTTTTAGATCTGTCTTTTCAGGTCAAAGTGTTTTAGAGTCTTGGTGACATGACAAGCTCGATTATTTTTGTCATCTTCACATTCCATCCATCCATCCATCCATCCATCGATCCATCCATCTACTGTAGGAACCCCTGTATTCCAAATAGGGGCAATTGGAGGCCAATGGTGACCATTGCATTTATTCCCATTTTTATGATCTGAATTTTTTTTAACCTCCTTTAGCTTTGATTACTATGCACCATGTGGTGTCTAATTCCAGTGTGAAAATGATTCCTCATGCTCCCAGAAGCACTCTTTCACAGTTTGAGTCCTGGAGTATGCCCCGTGCCATCAGGGAAGGAAAAACTCCATACCTGTAGCTGTTGATAACCTGGTCGTTCAGTACATTCAGGTCGTCATCTGACTTCATTTTATTGCCACATAATCTTAGGCAACTGAAGCAACCCCAGATCATAACACTGACTCCAGAGGCTTGTACAGTGGACACTATGCACGATGGCTGCATCGCTTCATGTGCTTCCCCTCTTACCCTGACACGCCCATCGCTCTGGAAAAGGGCTCAATCTGGACTCTTTAGACCTCATGACATTTTTCTATTGTTCCAAGGTGAAATCTTCATGCTCCCTATCAAACTCAAGCCTTTTCCCCTGTGGTCAGACAGCTGACATTGTGTGTGTAGAAATGTTCTTACTTTCAATATTAATCACAGCTCTGATTTCTACTGTCCTTTGTTGTTCTTTTTGGATTTTTGTTAATTTCACCAAACATTTAAGTGCTTTCTGGTCAAGGTCGTTCAGGATTTTTTGAGCACATTTCTTCCCAAAGTTAACGGTTCAGCACAATTCTTTCAGGGTTTACTAATGGATCGGACAGTTCTTAATCCTATTTTAGGAATTTTTATGTTTTCTTTGCATGACTCAGCATAATAATTTGACCCATCTGAAATGGTGACCTTTGTCTTTTGGCAGAGCAGTCTAGCTGTTTGCGTAGCTGTTGTAATTTAATTGATAACAGGATCCAACTTGTTTCATGGATGCTCCACTTAGGGATTAATGGAACAATGTGTTGCATTTTAACAGTAAAAATGATTGTTAGAATCGACAGATTGCTATGATATCATATCGTAGGAATAAAACACATCTGGATGTGCTTACACTCTCTCACTCACTCATTCTCTATAGCACTTATCCTGTACAGGGTCGTGGGAGACCAGGAGACTATCCCCGGGGACAGGGGGCATGAGGCAGGGTACAGTACATTCTGGATGGGGTGCAAATCCATCACAGGGCACACAACCACACGCTCACACAATAAAGGGAATTTAGAAATGGAATTAATGGGAATTCGGGAATTGCACCATCGATCCCGGAGGGCCAGAGTGCTAACCACTACGCTATGATGCCATCTATCTGGATGGGCTGGTAGATGAAAATAATCTACTATGAGAGGTACCAGTAAGTCTGCTTTATATCGGGCCACGTCACACCAACCTGGCACTGATCATTCTCACAATAACGCCGCCCCTGTAATGTTTTATCACTTTTTTTTATTTCTATAGCTAAATTAACAAGTGCATGATAATAAAAAACAAAAACAAACAAACAAGCAAAACATGAATGTACCAAATATACAATGCAGTGTATGCAGAATCTATATGCGCATTATGTTTATTGTACCGAGTGTATTATGTGTCTCGTAAGGTCCCGTACTGCTCCTCGGTCTCGGCCATATACGACAATAGCCAGTGGAGAAAGGAGTTGCTGAACGCTCAGTTTACTTAACAATGCCACTATTTATCCTGGTGTGTTTGGGAATAAAAAACAGGAAAAATGTTAATACTAACAGTTCACTCGCGTGCCGTAATCTTGGCACCGACCCACAGCGAGTGCAATAATGCCATGAGTAAATATTTGCTGCTGGTTGGATTAACAGAATACGGGTTTCTATGGGAAAGAGAAAGCTGTGAGGTGATGTGTGTGTGTGTGTGTGTGTGTGCGCGCGCATGCTGACACACTTAGTACATCTCCTTTACACTCATTCCTTCCAGCTGTTTTGCATTGTGTTTGAATAAAACAATTAGATTTTATATATACACATTTAAAAAGTTAATGCTCGCCTGTCTCCTTTTATTGTAATAAGATGGTTCATGACATCCATGTGTGACATCTTTTTTTTTTTTTTTGGCACGCACTCAGCATGACGTTTGAACTTGTATCTGTGTGTTAAACAATGATCGGTGCTGTACTGTAAATCATTGTTCAGACGTACTTTCATAGAAAGGTTTTGTTGGATTTTGGGGTTTCACACAGGGTGCATTCAGCATTCATTGTAATCACTGAATGCATTTTTAAATAGAGCTGGCACATCGGGTCATATTCAGAGCTCAGAATGTGTGCGAATATTTGTGCTGGAAAAAAGTTCCTTTTGAGAGTCAGGTTCCCCCCATGACCTCAGTTTCACTGAGACACCTTTGGGACGGACTAGAACTGGAGCCTTGTCACCAAACCTCAGCCCCAGAATGTTGCTAATGCTCGTGTAGATTCTTCTTAAAAGAGGTTGAGGTTGTTATATACACAAGGCAGGAACAAACCTGAAAAGAGATGCTCAATAAGCACATAGGTGTAATGATAAATTGTGCTGGTGTTCAAGTCAAACTGTGATGAAAATTTCACATGAATGAAGGCTCAAAACCTACTGACTTTGAATCTGACTAACATTTTAAAAAAGGTTGTACCCCCATGAACGACGATCCCGGCCGAGGTGACTCGGAGCCCAGTGCAGTCGTTATCATGAACATCCATTGCAAATGTGACGTATTGTATAACTTGTCACATAACAGGAACTCAGCTGGCACATGACCGCTACACTGAAAGCTACAGTACATCCAGATGTTCCTGGGTGGCCAGCATTTCAGATCATGGCTCCAGGGTGCTGAGAAAAGTTTCCACCATGATGGTATCTGAGCACTAATGAAATGTTGTTTTTACTCTCTTAAGTGTTTTCCGTCATTCTGCACAATCAAACATCTCAATTAATTAGAGGTGTTTTTTTTATTACAGCTCTTTGAAGAGAAAAAAACATGCAGCTATTTCACTTTGTATCGATGATACACATTTAATACATTTTAAAACATGAATAATCTCAGCAAGCCCTTTATCTTACAACGTTTACAAATACCTCCAGAAATACCTCCCGATACCCTCGCTGCGAGTTTCACAGCTGTGGAAACCGACACGGCTCTGTGGCACTTCACTCCTCCAGCGACTAAAATTTTTAAATATTGATAAACATCTCCAGATGCAAGGATTCAGCATTAGTGGCTTAATTTAAATTATACTGTACAAAAAAATCTAAGATTTTTTTTTTGTTTGTCTTATGGCATAATCACTCACAGGCTGGAATTCTCATCAAAATTATTTTGGTGCTTTTAATCAAAAGAACATAGTGAAAAAAAACAGACAAGAAAAAGTTCCTGTGCATTTTCCCCTTAGTGACTATGGTTCCTAAAATAATGCATTTAGAAAAGACAAGTATCTCTAACTTAACTGTCCAATAGAGAAGGAATCTACTCCAATTATATAATCCAAACTATTTTTTTCTACTCTACATAAAATTCCACA
>JAOTRS010000012.1:5028490-5038798 GCA_028565755.1 Dinotopterus cunningtoni | reverse complement strand
TAACATGAGAAATATCCATATTTGGGGCACATTATTTGGATATTAGGATATCAGAGTAATCATTTGAGGTATTCTGCCCTTCTGTTTAAACATACATTTTATATACTATTTATAACACAGCTACAGTACATTGAAGATCTGTGGTATTACACTGAACACCACATTCAACTCACTGTCTGTATCTAAATCAGATGTAGCTACGGTACCATTTCCATGATCCCTGATTTGGCTTTGAATAGAAACGTGATAGCCTTCAAGCTACGTTTTTTCCCCCCTTCTTTTTGACCAACTGTATTGATGTTTCACTACAATTCCTTCATTGTGTCTCATGCATCAGATAAAGCGAGTAGCCTATGGGAGTTCGAGCACAATTCAATAACACAATTCGCAGGAAAAATAAATAAAACACTACAGATCAGTATCTAGTTCAATTTAAAGAAAGTCCTAACACTCTGATGTAGATCTCCCGTGTCTCCATAGCGTTTCCTCCACTCCCGCAGCAGTGTGTAAAGGGTTCTGCACCGTTCTGCCCACGCCGCACTGCTCTCCTGGCTCTAACAGAGCGGATACACATACACACACACACACACACACACACAGAGGCAACACAGACAACCCTTGGGGGGCTAACACAGCTAGAGGTGTATTACTGAACACACACAATGAGTATGACCCCCAAGACCCATCTTTAGGAGGACCCCCTGCCACCACCACACACTAATCTGTGAGGCCAAGAGAGCCTCACATCCCTTCGAGCCTTCCGCAGTCTGACTCCCAAACGCTCCCTCATTAAAACCCTGCCCTGGGAAAAACTCTATCTATTTCTCTTTCTACTTTTATTCATCAGGAACCTCTGTTTTCTTTTTCTGCCCTTTTACCTTCCCTTCTCTTTCCGTCAGAGGGAGAAATGTTCACTCCAGACTGTCTCCTAATCCTATCATGGCCGACATCACGCCGCCCTGCCATTGATTATTTTCCGACAACAATGTTTATAACCGTTTAAGCAACCTCTGTCAGTTTAGAATACACTTTGAATACTCATATGCCTGTATTTTGATACTAAAAGTGGGTGTGGCTGAAGCTGGAAGGTACTAAGGCCGACAGTACCAGTATACAGTATATGCACTTACACGTACAGCCTGTTTTTTGGATAATTTTATGAAGATTTTTGTCAGTCTGGCCTGCACAAAGCAGGAGAGTTTCCATTCATCCCTCTAGGAACCTCTGTAGACCAACTAGGGACCTAGGAGGCCAATAGTGACCATGGTATTTATTCCCATTATACAGTACCAAACTATGGTAGAACCTCCAGTCAACACTCACAGGCTCATTCACACACTATGGACAATTTGGGAATGGCAGTTAGCCTAGTCTGCATGTCTTTGGACTGTGGGAGGAAACCGGAGTACCTGGAGGAAATCCACCAAGCACGGGGAGAACATGCAAAGTCCATCCACACAGACCCATAGGATGGAATCGAACCTGGTACCTGGAGGTGCAAGGTGATAGTGCTAACCATTAAGCCACTGTGGTGCCAGGAGGGTTTGAGAAAGTGAAAATAATTAAGAACTGTGCAATCGTGAATGTGAGTGAGGGATAATATAATTTGTACACATACAAAAAGTTTTTTGGAATAAGCCCAAATATAAACCAATTTTTTTTTCTTTGGAATTACATGCATGCTAAACCATGGTGAGCGATCTCTAGAGATCCTGCATCACCTCCGATCTGTTACACCAAACGTTTTTCAGTTCCCAAAGACAGATGCATCTCTTCTGCAAGTTCGGAAAACAAGTAATCTGTTGATTTCCAAGGATCAGGCATTCCACTCGATGAATGATGAGTAAGGTCCAAGCTATCTTGGCCGGAATCGTCATTCATGAACGTACAGCTTTCTTTAAAACACATTCAAATGTGGCTTAGAGTTTCATCACCGTAGTGTGCTTGAAAGTCTTGAAGATTTATGCCTTCATTCATCACAAGTCCTGGTTTGACTTGAACGACCCTTTATGTAGAAGTCTTCTGAATTATCATTCCTATTCAGTTTCGTTCCTAATAAAAGCATTAGAAACTTAAAAGACAGCTGGATGAATATGATTTAAGATTATACAGTATATCTATTTAGTTTGAGCACGATCATCTTGAATTTCTCGATCACTTCAAGTATCTGATAATTGGCTCGCTCTCATTCCACGCTGATACACTCCTACATGCACACACAAACTATGGATATACGGCATCTCCCTTCGTTATGCCTGTACTCAACCGGTGTGATGCATTTACTGTAACTACTTCATCAGCTTTACTATCATACTTCACACACACTCATTTACTTGCATTACAGACGTACGAAATGACTCGTGCGTGCCTGCTGGGCCCTCTCGGTTTCACTTGCACGTCGAGCAAATGAATTCAAGCTGAATAAAAACACACAGGTGTACGCGTGCATTCCTGTCACTACGTTAGCAGGTTTCACTCTCCCAGGTTCTCTCACCTGAAAGTGAGTTTACCTGATTAGCTCAGCTGAGAGGTTGCACCTCTAAACACCTTAAAGCTCTGCTTCTGTGAATCTCACACGCTCACCTATTTAACCGACGTGTTATAGGAGGTGCCGGAGCGAAACTTCTGTCTAATCTCCTGAAAAACCATCTTGCGCTTTGATCGACCGGAAGATATCCGACTGAGAGATGTTGCTCTTCTTCTTTCCGCCTGTGCTAAAATATTAATGGTGCAGACGTTCGGGTTTTCGCTTTGGATAGTCACTGACTGCTCTTTTCCTCCTCTGAATAGTTAATAGATACTGTAGATTATTTGATCAATTGCTTTCATCGTATGTGCACGAGGAGCGTTCGGATTGCAGCCGCCTCTCTGATCTGCTCGTCTGGTTGAAGCACGATCAAATGTGAGAAGGCCAGAAAGGACCGAAATGCAAATGGAGGTTGTGAGACACCGTGTTTCCATTGTGATATTGGTACATGAGTCATGACCCTGGGGGTCATTGAGATTGGACATAGTGTTGCAAATAATCGGTAACTTACTTACTCATCATCTATAGCGCTTACAATCAGTAAGATCAACACGATCAAATTGTAAAGAGTAAGAAAGAAACTGTCTAAAACTAATTCAACTCCATCCCTATGTCCTACATGTCAAAATCAACACCTTCAATCCAATCAGAAGTGAGAATTCATTATTCATTAGACGCTCGACTGTAAGTAAACACAACTTCCAGGTTGCAAGTCTATAATTACTGATTGTAGTCCATCTGTTGCTTTGAACAGTCAGTGCATGTGTGTGTGTCCTGTTCTGATCTGACCAAAATCCCACATGGTCTGAAGAAAAAAGCAATACACCTTTCTCTCCATATTCTCTAATGTTTCCCTCTGTCTGCTTTTTTTCTCTTTTATTGCCCCTCTTTTCTATCTCCTCCCTCACTCCCTACCTATCTGTTTTTTTTTTTCCTTTAATGAGAGGCTCACAGGACTTGGCGCTAAATGAATGCGGCTTCAGTCGGCGGTGGCAGAAGGATACGAGACTGATAGTAATGGAGGGATTTTGGCTGCCCATCACAGCAGCTGAGCAGGTTTCAGTCGAGCTGCGATGGTAGCGATTCGTCTGCCTGCCAGACGGCTTTCTGTCACATTTTTGACTTAAACACGCTGTGTAGTTTGGGATCTAACCTTTTTTTCCTTTCTTTTTTTATTTAAATGTTTGACTTTGACACCCAAATTTGAAAGTTGTTCGATTCAATTCGATTGAACAAATGAAGGACTGATTAATGCTTCATACTGACGTTGACCCAGATGCATGCTGGGAAAAGCTCTGCGACTTGTAAAAGACATAGTTAAGCATTTTGATGTGGAATATTTAAACTGGGCTCGAAATATTAAACAGAATAGTGAGTACCCATAAGAAACATTACTGTATAGGTATAGAACTATGGTAGTATGGTAACTGTACCATGGTGTATAGTACCATAGTAGTTTGACAAGAACTATGTTACTCCTTTGCCGATATATACAGATTATTATGTACCACACTATGGTACATAGTTCTATCATGGTACATACAGTAGTATGTACCGTAGTATGATACTAAGCAAGACATACCAGGGTATTGTCAAAAATATTTTCTACATTCATTCTAAGATCTATGCTAGGTGATATACTATATCACAGCAAACTATAATACATACCATAGTGAAAAAAATGGATTATTATTAATATTATGTATTTCTTCATAAAGAGTTGTGTTTAAAGGAACAGAGTTAATGAAGCAAGGTTATAAGCAAAAGGGTTGAGCAGACAATTCTAAAAAAAAAAAAAATGAAAAAGTTTCCTAAAATAAATGAGTAAGAAAAAGGTTTTAAGGTAAGGCTTCAAAAGTTTTTTTTTTTTAATGTCATGAAGCACATAAGAGAGTTTATTTAAAAATAAATAACCCTTGAACAGTCTGACGTGACTATGTGATGATTTAGAGATGGAGTTTGAATTTTAATGCTAGCTGTGTGCGTCCTTCCTTGTTAGCAACATTAGCCTCATAGCTCTAGCCAAAAAAAAACAAACACTTTCTACACTTAACACCTTACATGTAAAGTTGAAAACATTTCCTACAGTACAACCAGTTGTCTATGTAGCATTAGCCTTTATCTCTTAGCACTGAGCTAGACATTTATCATCACTTTCTGTGATATGTCTTTACACAGCGTAGTTGATCGATGAACTCAATTCCTGTAGAAGCTGGGGTTTCTCTTTCTTTATGCTCAACCAAAGCCACACCTAACACTTGTACAAGACACACACACACACACACACACACACAGCGGTCTCACTGCAGTGAGCTATCTTTGTGCTAGGCTAGCCGCTAATCCATTCCCCGGGTCCATGAATTATTAATAACGAGCGAGCGGGTGTAGTGGCAGAGACAAATAGGCTAGCATTATTCACTGACTAGCACTCAATGTGCTTTTTAGTCATGCTCCAGCTTTCACCTAGTCCATCCTGACACCGAGATTTCTTTCCTTTCTTTTTTTTTTTCTCGCTGGCTTGCTCTCTGTGACGCTGTTTTGAAGCACTCTGAATCTCTTGTGAGTGAAGAGTAAATGCCCTGGTCTCTGGAGATTTACACAGAAGAGCGCCGGATGAGTGTACGAGCATGTGCAAGGCAGAGAAAATCCTAGTAGGTACTGTAGTGTGCACTATAAAAGGACATATCCAACAGGCACTCCCGACAATGGAGTTGACGCAGGCCCTGAGGGCGTGTCTGCGTGTATCTGTGTGTGCATTTTTAAGACGATTATAGTGGGTGGACGGCGGGCCCTAAGGGGAATGGCAGGGGCATTAACCCAGTTTTTTGGGACAGCTCCTGGATTATTTGGTCAGGAGCCTGCTTCAGATGACTGTTCACATTTTAGGGCAGTGTACAACAAGGTGACTGAGCAATATTTCCATGGAATCCTTCCAAGATCTTTGAACGTGTGGGTCCAATCCTACTGTATGGTGTGTTGTTGTTCTTCAAAATCTTTCCATCCTTTATTTGGTGGTTTGTGTAGAAAAAGAAGTATTGTACTTGAAGAAACAGTAACGTTAGTGTTAATGTTAATAAATGCAACAGTACAGTATGCATTTTTTGGCTTCTACCACTTCATATCAGTATCACAACACTATTGTACATGAACATTTAAGCAATATCACACTCGTTTATACACCAATCGCCCATAACATTAAAACACAAAACATTTAGGCTAATATTATGTAGGTTCCTAGCTCTGACCCCTTGGGAGATGGCTCCAGAAGACCTCTGGGGGTGAGCTGTAATGTCTTCGCCCTGGGACGTTAGCGGCGGATTCTTGGGGTGCTGTGGGTTGCGTGGTGAGGTCTCCATGGATCAGACTTGTTTTTCCAATGCATTCCATGGATGCTTGGTTGGATTGAGGACTGCGTAATTTGAAAGCTGGATTCTTGAACTCTTTGCCCACCTACACGGTAGGGTGCAATGGGAGTTCTGCCGTATGCCATAAATGTAAATTTAATGTAAATGTAAAGTTTTGATACCTTTCTACTCGCTGTTTCTGTAGCGCTTGGGTTTTAGGAGATAGGGTTGCTAGCCCGACGCCCCAAAAAAAATATGTTCTACATTCGCAGCCAGGCTTGGGACCGTCCATGGCGCCGGATTTTCATGGATGATCTCCATGCACTTGGTATTTCGTGGGACAAGGCCTAAGATGTTGCAGCAAACTGCTCACGCTGGAGAAACCTCGCTGCCCAGTGCGCCGAATGGCGCAAGAGGAAATAAGTCTAAGTAAGATACCTTTCTATCATCGCCAACAATGACTTTTTTCAGCAATTGCTGCTACATTGTTTTTTTAGTGGGATTGGCCCAGGTGGGCAGGACTTGGTTCTCCACAGGATAGTTGAGCCTTGGGTGCCCATGATCCTGTTCGTTTACTGCTACATAATTGATAATTGTGGTTATTCAATTAACCTGGCAGTGGTGTAAGTGTGGTACAATAGCTGATTGATACAGTATATGCTGAATACATTTAGTATAACTCTGCAATCGAGTGCAATAGTGCTTTTACAGTATATATCAGTTCTATAAATAAAAACAAGAAATGAATGTTAATAAATAAGTTACAGTATTAAACACAGTATGACCAAATTATCTGTTTATTTGCTAGCAGGAATACATCCCAAGGAAGCCAAATAATTTTTTTTAATAACATTGGCTGGCTGACTAGCTAGCTCACATTGATTTGTATCTTATCAATAAAGATGTTGCTACTTCTGTTTTATCATCTAACGAGCTTTCATACTTTAAGTCAAACCTTAAATTCCTGGAACATGTACCAGAAAAGATGTCAGTAACACTAGTACCGTTTCAACCAAGAAGTGGAATTTTACATGTCGGACACGAATTATGCAAACAGTGAGATGTTCCTGTCTAGTTATAATAAATACAAGCACTCTTCGAACATACAATCAGGTGTATGTTCCAGAATGGACTGGAGCTATCTGTCTCCAACAGCATGTCGCACAGGACTCAATAAATGTTGCGATTGTTTATGTACTGATGGAGAAGATGTGAAACTTTTTATCCATTTAAAGTTTCATTTTATGGGGCAGTAGTGGCTCAGTACGTTATGGTTCTGCGTTTCTGATCAGGAGGTTGGCAGATCGAGCCCCAGCTCCACCAGGTTGCTGCTCTTGCTGTTGGGGTCTTGAGCAAAGGCCCTTAATCCTGTCTGCTCCAGGGGCCCTGTATAATAGCTCACCCTTTGCTCTGACCCCAGCCTACAAAAAAAAGCTGGGATATATAGAAGAATAAGGAATTTCACTGCGCAATAATGTATATGTGACAAATAAAGGCTGAACTTAACTTATGCAATGTATTGTCTGTGAAACAAGTTATATCCTTTTATAACACAAGTTGCAACATTTATTTGCGTCTTTATTTATGCAAGAGTTTGCACAGAGTTTACAGGGTTTTGACACTGAAAACTCATTCCGTCGATGTTGAGAATTTAACAAGGTGTTAAAGGTGTACCAAGGTCTTTTAACATAAAATAAATTATACAAGCAAATCAGATCCCTCCACCTCTCACTATTGTGACTTCATACAGTATATCCAGCGACCATAGCCCCCGGCTTAATGCTTAACTCCGCCCAGTTCTAAAAAGCTCTGCCATTCTCTAGGTGCCATTAGTTAGTCTTAGTTGAGTTATAACTTTTATATAATTAAAGAATTTCATTGTTGAGGAGTCATTGTGAATTAACACAGATACATACAGTATATTTCTCTCCTTGTTTTGTTTATAAGAAATGTGGGTGAAAAAAGGCTGAAAATAGCTTGATAAGGTCTTCAACGACTTAACCGTCTCTGCATTCTGATTGGCTAGTAAATGCAAACCTTTTTTTTTTAAAAAAAAAGAGAGAATAATATGGGACCTTTAACGCACTTATTCCAGCATACAAGAGCTGTTACTATAGAAACGCTAACATATAAGAACGCGCACCTTCTTTCTGAGAACTGCTTTTGTAAAAAAAAATTTTTTTTGTTTTTCTGGTCAAAGGATCAATTAAATATGACTACAGATTTCAGGCGCAGTTACCTAGAAGGCACTGCCATCAGAAGCCATTTTGAAGTTATGCGATTGTATTTACTTTCAAACGCCGAAACGTCGTTTAAACGGTGTTGAGAACGCAGGGTTCACCTCCCCCCCCCCACACACACACTCCAACATGTGGTGAGAAAACTTTAAAGCTTTAGAATAATTAGCATATGCAAATGAACCTCCGGCGAGTTCATGTTTGAGCTTCTAAGTCAACACAGAAGGTGGATCAAACTTAAATATTTTGCTTTAGCGTAAATTCAAATATTGTAAATGAAAGATATGCAAAAATGACATCATTTGTCTTTGCGAATGAATTTCAGACCAAATATTTATGCAGCAGTGCTAAACGAGCATGGGCAAAAAAAAAAAAAATCATTCTAAAAACAATAGCATTTAATTGACAGGAGGAAACTATAGCCGTGAATACGTGCTGATTGTGAGTGTGCAAGCAGACACAATCAAGGCAAATTGACATTCGCAGGAACATCTAATTATGTTTATCTTACAGAGTTTTGGGATCTGGCTCTGCTACTTTTGGTATACGAAGGAAAAAAAAAACAACAACCGAAACTGTGGTGGAGAAACAGAGTCGGCTCCAAACCGACGTCTTTCTCCTGCGTGCCTTTGAAGACGCAGTGGTTTCGCAATATTGATTTCGCCCCACTTAGAAAACAAGTTGAGGGAGTGTATTTGTGTGTGCAAGACAGGCAGAGCTCTAATCAAAGTCATACACACATTCTTCCATACAAACACACACATACACACCAAGAACACAACAGACGAAGGCACTATTTTTGTCGAATTTCACATCAGGAATAAAAAAAAAAACATGACATTCTCACAAACACCTTAAATACCCTTATACACACAGTCATGACAACAAATTTAAGCCTATTCTACTTTTAAAATATACTTAAACTTTATCAAAGTGTAGTTTTACCTCGACAGCTCACACACTGACACACACACACACACACACACACACTCACATAAGCACAAGACAAGTCTCATCTTTACAGAGACATCCGCAGAAGGTAAATGCTTTTTCTTGACTCTGTCCATGCATGTGCATGTGGAGAAGTGTGTGTGTGCGTGTGTGTGTGTATGTCAGGATTAGGCTGTAGGGAGGATCAGATTTGTTCCTGATGAGGTGATGTGCTCCTCTGAGCTCTGCTGCTTTACAGATTTTCTCTGTATGTGTGTGTGTGTGTGTGTGTGTGTGTTCTCTCCGCTCCGTTGGCGCTCTTTGCACTCTTTGAAGTAGAAACTCCACTTTAAATAAGGGCTTCACTGGTGCCTGCAAACACACTCCTGCCTCTGAGTAATTGGCTTATTTCATTTAGGCAGGTGAAGGGCCTCATAGTGACTCACTCTTTTTTCCCTCTCTTTTCTTCTTTATTTCTACCTTTTTCTTCCTATCTTTACATGAGATAGACGGATGTTTCTGTGTGCGCTCGCTCAATAGGTTTGAAGCTATTTGTATATCTTTTTTTTGTGTCTGCGTGTGTGTGTGATTGTCAGAGCGTGGTATACCCAAGTGCCAGCAGGTGCAAAGCCTCACACAGGTGCCAAGAGGTTTTTTTGTTGAACATAATTTCTCTAGTTCAGATATCTATTCAAACCTTGTCTTATTTTGGATGCAATCCACAAAGTGCAGTACAGCTTATTGAAAAACTTGTGATGATACCATTTGTTTTGTACAGTAGATAAAATCTATTACTTTAATACATCATGTAGGATTTAATAAACAAAAATGCTCTTACTGCATGTGTAAGTACCAATCATAGTACAGAAAATAGGCATTACGGGTAACCAACTTGCAGCTAAAAGTTCTACTGTAAATAGTAGAGTAAAAAGAAATTATACATGGGCATTATAAGAGCTTCTACAAGTTTACTACATCTCATTTTGATGTAGTAAACAGTTCAGAATACCCACCCTGGTAAAGTAAAAAGGAATTTGGGTAGTTATGATGGCGGAAAACAATGGCCAGTGGTCAGTATTGAACCTGGGATCCTGGCTGTGTGGTGAATACACACTCACTTCATCTTTCTCTATCTCCTGTACATCAGTACAGAAGGCCTGGAGCCTGTAGCAGGGGACTTGGGACACAAGGCGGGGTACACCCTGGACAGGGTGCCAATCTTTCGCACGGCACACACACTCACAACTACGGGCAATTTGGGCAATTAGCC
>JAOTRS010000012.1:4959378-4985498 GCA_028565755.1 Dinotopterus cunningtoni | reverse complement strand
TGTTTGATACACACATGCTTCACAACCGGCAACACGAAAAGATGTTCCCATAGCGTTTTCACGCAGCATCTCGTTCCTGCCTTTTCAGAGAACAGGGTTACAGCAAAGCAACCCGAGACGAATTCACTATTGATGGCCTGGTCCCTGGGGCCATGTCGGAAAAAATGAAGAAGAGCATGCACTTGGTTGAGCTGCCGACTTTCTTCGTCTTTTTCGGTCATGGACATGATGGGCTCTTCCCCTGTGAAGGCTGTTGATTCGTCTCAGTGTCGTACCCATACACCCAAGTTTCATCGCCGGTAATGATCCTCGACATGAAGTACCAGGTCATTCACGGAACATCCTGACGGAGTTCTTGGCAGACTTTGATGCCATGTTTCATCTGCTCCTGGATCAGCAGCTGGGGATGAACTTGGCAGCAACACAGCACAGGTTCAAATAACACCCGAAGATTGCCTGGGCTGTTCTGTATGACACACCAACAATGGCAGTGGATTGTTCTCCGAGGATCATCATGTATAAGTGATTTTTGGGCAGTGAGCACAGTGAAGGTCTTCTTGATCTCTCGTCGTCTTCCGCTCTGGAAGCGTGCGTGCAACTCAAACAACTTGAACGACTCACTGCAGCATAACTGTCCAGTTTCACCCGGAATCTCAACCAGTTGCACAGCTCCCAATGTGCACAGTATGATGTCTTGTGGCACACTGACTTACAAAGTTCGGTGCGCCCTGTGACTGTGTGTAAAGACTTGTGTTGTTTTTGGCGTGTTACAAAACTAGTCTCAAAACTTTTTGATACCACCTGGTATTATCTGCAGTCAAATCTCAGTTTACCTTTTATAGTTTCTTATGAATTATTATATTTATAACATTATGTATATTTTAGGATAGCTTGTAAATTAACTATTTAAATAGCTGAGTTTATTTAACCTTTTAGCCTGCATTAACTACAGTACATGTTAGCTTAGTTTACATTTTAGCCTACATTCTATATAGGTAGATTTCTAACTTAGTGTAAGATATATAGAAATTTTATAAGAAATTTTTACCATGGTATTTTTGACACTAATATGTTGCTTCTTTGCTGACACAGCTGTACATGGGTTTATATTGGTACATACTTTACGTAGTACAATCGTTCATTTACTGTAGAATGGTGCTACTGTATGAAACATACAACGATACTGTCAAAATATGTTTTACATGTTTATGTGCCATAATTGTAATATTTGTTTCATGCTTTTAAATTATGTAGTAGTTCCCCCTGAATTTGGTGGCACTATGGGCATCATGTGGTCCCATGCTACTTACAATGGCCTTGCTATGGTACGCTCCAAAGGTTGGAACATAATATTTTGGTGAGTACCATTGTATTTTTGGGTAGCACAGTGGCCACCAAAGTTCAGCATGTATACACCTTTCCTTGCATTAGTGACACGTATAGCTAGATCTACCTTTAAGCTTACCGTGTATATTAATTTCATTTAAAATTTGAATCCTGCTTAGCAAGCTACATTTTCCAGAGCTCTGTACACCCCAAGGTCCATGAAAATAATTACATGTATAAGCTGCATAAAAAGTTTATTTTTATTTTTTATTTAACTTAAAAAGGAATTTTACATTTTACTTATTTACTTTCGGATGAATCCCCAGTGTCCATGTCATGACTAAATATGTGAAAAAAAAGAATAAACATTCCCTGCTATTTGTCAGATTCTTTTTCCCATTCCTTTCTTACCCTGGGGCTTACACAAGTCAAGTAGATTTTCCCCTAATGTGACCTCATATAAGGAGAGCACCACTCTTGGCTTGTTGCTTAGCCTTGTTGTTCTCTGGAGGGGTGTGGTTCTGCAATAGCTCATTTGCATAGACACTGAAATGGCATGGCTTGCAGGAGGAGTGGTGAAAAGGGAAAAGTTTTGAAAGAAGCCTGAATTGTCAGAAGCCAGAGCTAACAAGGTGTAACTTTAGGTTTTGTGCCTCAGGAACGTCTCAAGGACTTACCTGGTACCATGCTGAGCTTCTTTTTGAACGTTTTGTGGATGTTCCACAACATTAAACGTAGCTATTTTTTCCTCTCTATTTAGTGACTGGTGAGTATTCAACTGTGTAAGTCCACTTTTCATCAGGGAAAATATTTGCTCATGGCCAGTACTCACCGAATTAACGCACTCTGTGATCATCTTTATCCAGTCAATGACAAGCCATCCATTGCTCATTCATGAAGTGAGCTGGGTGTATCTGTGATTCAAAGTGAATTCAGACACCTGTCATTTCCATCAATCTTCCACTACCTTGGTTTAGTAAAAGTGCCTCGGTGCAAACCTGCTATTCCCCCATCATTTGGTTTCTGTCTTACATTAAGTAGAAATATTCCAAAGTTTCCATCCTGGGTTCAAACAAAGCTTAAAGAAAACGTGAAATAAAATGTGTCATCCGTCAAGAAAACGCATGTGAAGGGGGAAAAAAAAACGGTTTTTGAAAATGAACTCTCCCTCGCACTTAAACGGTGCATAAATTATCGCTCGTTCAAGGCGATCTTCATCGGGTGTCATTCTTTATGTCAGATCCTAGCAGGTAGCAGTCAAACTAACGAGTCGCTCCAAAGATGGGTGCCGCTATAAACTGTCAGCATGACATTTCATTTGGGAATTTATAGTCTGTGATTTTTATGACGGCTTCGTCCATCTCAATGAGGGATGTCTCGTGGTCTCACGGCAAGGACTTTGATAGCTGAATTCCTGGGGAGGACGCGGACATAATCTTTCACTGGCTTTTTTGTGTCCGGTGCTTTAACTTTGGCTAAGAAGATTGAGTGATTTGCAAGATTTGGAAAGGAGTTTGAAGAATCTTTACACTTCCTTGAAAAATCATATTAGTCAAATTTTTATTTCATTAGCTTTAACCTCATTGTACGTAAAAGAGAGCAAAAAAATTTTGGCAGAAAAATGTAATTGAAATCTAAGCATGATGACTGCTATGTCTGTTACCTTAAAACAACAAATTGTAGGACAGCATGGGATAATGCAAAAAATCTCACAGAATAATTTAGAATGTGCTGGTTATATAAGCAGGAAAACATTAACGAAATGTACAGAATTCAATTCGTAGAGAAATTTCATCATACTGTATGTTCACACACTGTTAGAGAAGTTATGATCTTTAAAAGAAACTTGATAAGGTTCAAAATAATAGTTAGGCAGGATGATGAGAATACATCAGAACTATCTTATAACAAATTTGTATTAGACCAAAATCAACTGACAAGATTAAGATTTCACAAACATGACACTTTCTGCTCCAAAACATTTGCTACACCCATTAGATCAGCCCACGCCCCACCCCCCACGCTCCGCCCCCGACACACACTTAATGGTGAAAATATACATGCTTTAACCTTTGTGTACATGTATATATGATGGCGATGCGTACCCTGCGTTTGTTTTGTGCGTTGAATCAGAAATTAACTAGACCCATACTGTACATGTGTGCAAGATGGTGGAATGCACGGTATATGGAAAATGAAAATGGAAAGTTTCAAGGAGAAGTTGTGCGACCATGTCCTCAATTATCCCCCACCTGTATGACATATCTTTACCGCTACATGGTGACGAATATCCATTTCAAAACAGTTCATTACTGCGCTGATAATTACCGTCCTAAATATTGACATGGAAACTAAGCAACTTGAATGTTGCCATGTTTGTTTACTTCATGCAAACCCGTCTGATTGAATTCTCCATTGTGACCCCCACTGGAATCCTTTGATAACACACCTACTATATAGGCAAGTATACAAATGACTGTGTTGCCAGTTGACTATGCAAATAGCAAGTATATTTCCCCCCTATGTCTCTCGTTGTGCCCCCCCCCCCCTCCAGATACAATACAAATGTTTTTTACACTTGCCCCAGTCATATGGGTTTGGTATTCCATGGTTTGGTGAATTGGATACAATTTAGGGTTGGTACATTTTTTCTACAATTTTATTCATGTGAAATGGAACCAAACTTAACCACATTTATTCTGAGATCGAATTTGTTAGTGCAAATTCAAGGTCCAATGGAAGGGTTTACTATTTGCTTCTACTTGCTGTTAACATTTCTACCTCTTGGTCCAGTTCTTATTTTCTGTCAATGACATCCAACAGTCTTACCGTACAACTGACTGATTAGAACCACGAAATAGTCCGAATGAAATTCTCGAAAGACTCGGTTTCCGAAGACATTCCTTAAAAGCCATCTCGGCATCTCTACTCTCATCACCTTTCATCTCTGATCCTAGGCACTACAGAGAATATCTTCCAGCCAATATTTCATCCCAAACGGAATGTTTATGCCTGTTAGTGTTTCTGTACCAGATACCGTATTGACTTAGGATCCATTGAATCTGCGATCGTTTAGCGCAAATTACAGCTGGCGTGTGGCTATCATTGCCACGCCGGAATCGGCACTTTTGGGAGGACATGGAAGAACAACAGGATAAATCAATCGAGTCCGAGGCTGGTTGGAGTAACAGACGCCCTGGCAAAGGCGCAGAGAGATGCGACAGCTTTTTAATAAGACCCAGCATACCTCCAATCAATGCAAAACTCCCCCGTCTGCTCTTGAATCAATGTGCTATTTTGATTTTTTTTGTTTTAAATCGGAGGTGGGCCGCAGGAGCTGCCATTGAGGAACACCTGCTCCTTCTCGTTTTTTTTTTTTTTTTGCAAGACTGCATAGTTTGTGTTCGTGGTATAATTGCACGCTTGAGACGAAGTCAAAAGCGAAATTTACACCACCAGGTGAAGGCTGGCGGTGCCGCTGCTAGCGAGTCTGATGGACGACACATCTGCGTGGCGCCTCAATCGAGTCATTGGTGACATTCGGGCCGCAGAATGGAAGGCGTGTATTCGCCGGCACAAAGGCGGTGTGAACGCCGCACACAGTGCGCGTTTGTTCACGAGTATTCCAGATGTTAGCACGGATAGTGATGCCCTCATAAATGCGCATCAATGCGTTTCTGTTCGCTAAGAGGAACCCCTTGTGTCAGAAGAGACAGCGAGACGAGTGTGTGCATGTGTGACACAGGGATACATCAGCTCCTCAACTGCGCCTGTTCGAGGGACAGAAAATGTCTTGTAGGGATGTAAGCGAATACGATGCCATTATAAAACTATGAGATGTGCTATTGTTTTTATTAAGAAAGATGGTTAGCCTAGAGGTGTGCGTCGAGACTGTGATCAATTTATCCTTAGTACGTACCTGGTCAGGGTTGTTGTGATCTAAATTAGGCTACTAGTTTTTGTTTTTTTTTGTTGATATTTTGTGACATAAGATCATCAGATAAGGAAAAATCCAAAAGTTGAGTTTTAAAAGTTCTTTCTTATCTCGGGTTGTAACGCATTATGAACTGGAGTGATGTAGCTGAGTTTGAGCAACTGTGAAAAACCACAATATACACCATGCTGATAGTTCAAGCTCTTGGGTGTTTCCAGGGGAATAGTGGTCGGGTTCATGTTAAAACTTTTCATTAGGCCACGTCCACTGTGGGTGTACATCACTAAAATAAATAGCCATCATGCAGCATAAGGTCAAACGTTTTAGATATTTTAAAAATGAGAGAAAGACTAAATGCTGTCGACAAGGATAGCGAATGGCATAGCATCCCCAGAGATTAAGACAGCTCATCAGATGATTAATTTGACCCTGATTCCACTCTTAATCCTTTCCCAGTATTGACATCAGTCACTGAGCTCTAGCACTCTCAGGTAAGACTAACGGCTGCCTTGTTGCGTGTGGATCGTCTCTCATTTATCTTCTCTCGCATGGTGACTGGAGCACAGCAGGCGACACGAACAGACAATAATTCGGCCCGATCGGCCATCTTTACTCTCCCCTCCACTACAAACGCCAATCGATGATCATGCAGTAGAGCTATCGACAGACTGGGCCACATTTCCAAAACCCCTCATTTAATCCACATCTGCACAACTTCACTGAGTGTCAGGAATTTCTTTTGAATTTCCAAGACAAAACAGAATGAGAAAAAAAATAAAATTTGTAAAAAAAAATATTAATAATAGTTCTTATTTTATCATGATCATTATTCAATGTTACCTAATTATTTTAACTTTTAATGTAAACCTAAAAGTTATTATTATTATTATTTTTTATTATTAATAAACTGTATGGAATCAATACAGTATATCTCTTTAACAGCATGTTTACTTCTTATCATGAATGCTGAAAGCATTTGCCTGTAAAGGAAAAAAAACAGAAATTATTTATTTGTTTATTTATTTTATTTATTTACTTGATTACTTATGCAAATACATTGTTTGTTTGGTTTAAACATGTCATGCATTTATTTATTTATTTATTTATTTATATTATATTATTTGTATTAATTTGTGAGATTTACGTATAGTGTTTATTTATTTATTTAATATNNNAAACTTTTTTAAAAGAAAAAAAAAAACACTTGATAGTATTTTACTAACCCTAATTTTACATTTAGGTTATAAAAATAAAATAATAATAGTAATAATGATAATTGTAATAGTAATAATAATAAATTAATGGTTTAATATAAACTTATAGCTGAAATGACACCTGTGTAGAACCACAGCTTGATCCTGGAAGGTCGTTTGCTGTCCCGTATACACACGCAGCATATGATATTGATAGTTGGAGGAGATGTGGCATTTAATCAGGCTTATTGATCAGGGCTTGCCCTGACGTAAGGATCGAAAAAAAAAAAAAAAAAAGGCCAGTCGGACTCCTGGACTCTCATACCGTCCCCAAACACACCTACTGCTAAAACTGCACACTTCCATCCGCTCAATACAGAATTCAATCTTTCCAAACCAGCAGGATAAAAAGCTTTCAGTGCTTTTCCTCCGCCTGTTTCCTGGAGCGATTACACGTTTCTTAATGAAAAGATGCTGTGTTGTACAGGAGCGCTGTGTGGATCTTCTCCTGTGGAGTTTGGCCTTACACAGGATCAGTACTGCTGATTAGCCAGTTTCAGCTGCTCTGCTAAACTGCTATACACCATTCCTAAATGACTTAATATAGTATTTTATAAACAGTCAAGCAAGGTTATTTGCATTATTTTCCTTAAAACACCATAATCAAAGTTAAAATAAGTTTAATGCATTCATTTGTTAAAGAACAACGCACAAAGCAGGTTAGTCCCGATTATATCCTACTGTACGTTACAGCGGCTATAATGAATCTTTCCTTAGCCATTGTTTCTTGCTTGAAGTTGAAAAGACAAACATCGGCTTAAACAACAGTTACAGTTACCATAAAAACAGTTTCAGCTTCATCTTTGAATAAGCATTAGCACTGGAGACTCCTTCCAATATTGTTCAATAGACATTTAATCAAAGAAGAACTCAATATTAACAATGAAAATCTTTTACATTATTTACATTTTGTTAAACAGCAAATGAAAAATATGACAAATTAAATAATTTCTTTCTTTCTTTCTTTCTTTCTTTTTTACGTTCCTTCTTTTCCATAGGAAATAATGTAAATGCAGATAATATTACCGATATTACTTTGGTAATTGACTTTCCACTGTCACAAACGAGTTTTGATCTGCTACCAGAAGTACATGCAACCGCCTGGCCCCTTATATGCCGAAGCAAATTTCTTGCAAAAACTTTAGTTCTTAAGGTGAAAATTTGCAAGGCAGGGCGTTTGTATGCCGAGGTACCATTGTACTGTACAATAATATACAACATATACATTTAGCTAAATACTTTGTTTTAAATGTTAATTTAGCATACAATGAAGTTAACAACCCAATGACTTGTTAGCTTAACATCTAATAACACTAGCCATCTAAACTAGCATGCACACACACATACATGGATAGTTACACACAGATGCACATCAACCCAGTCCAGTTTGTCACTCTATACATCACTCTAATGCTTTATCCATCCTTCATCCCCTCGTCTGCGTGTGTGTGTGTGTGTGTGCGCATAATTTTTTGCAGTAGATGCTAATGCAGGAACACCTGTCACCGTCACTGCAGCGCTCCTGTCCCTTGTTGCTCTCATCCTAAAAATATGGTAATCAGGTTAAAAAAAAGTTTCCAAGATAGATTACTGTTTTGTTGGCAGGTGGTTATCAAATGTAAAAATCTAAATATATTCTGTGTTATAGAAAAGCCTTTGAGTGAAATCGTATGATAAAAGATGTCGATTTGTATCATGATAGAGTTTTCTTCAAATGATAAGAGTCAAATTTTGTAAACTTTTGCTCTTGTTTACTTGTATAATTTGCTAAAATAGCTAACAGGCATATGAAGTTATTAAAACAGCCAATCAGGCTGCACATCCACTTGAGCAAATCATGTCAAAACAAGAGAAACAGAAAGAGTAAAAGGTAAGGGTAATGACAAGGAAGGCCAGAATGTAAAAGATGGCACCATACAGTACCACTGTTTAAAATAATGCAGCTTAATTAAATACACACAGAGTGTAAACGTGAATTTATTGGCGTTTTTACATTAGGCATGAATGATCTGTACCATTCCCAGGAACGATTGTCCCCACTCCCCACTCCCCCGCTGGCCAGTGTTCACATTATCTTTGCCCTCCGTACTCAGGCACGCTTGAGTATTTCCACTCTCTGTTGCAGCAGAAAAAAAGAAAACAAGGAAAGTTAATCTTTATAGTATGTCAAATGTTATTTCAATGTTATTCATACTTTATCAGCTATGGCTTTATCAGCTACGTCGATGGCTGATGATGTCGGATGATGACATCATGTCTAAGCACCGATCTATCTCTGTGCTCAGGTACTATTGGTTTCCATGTCTGATTTGATCTATGCTGGAGTACGCTGTTGTTGTTGGTCTTTCGGCTGCTCCCGACAAGGGGTCGCCACAGCGGATGCCTTTCCTGACGCAACCCTCACATTTTATCAGTGCTTGGGACCGGCACTACATCCAGTACCGTTCCCTTATCCAGCAAGTTTGGGGACAGTTCCCCATAGTTGAAACGATTGTGTTATCACTGATCAAAATGACCCAGACTTTAAGGTCATGTCTTCTCGGAAAGTGTTGTTTACGAGAAATTAAACACTAGAGTTTTTCTTAAACTGCAGTCAAGTAAGTCTTTTATGTCACCATTGCCCTGAACCTTGATAACTACAGTACTTACAAAAGAGATCACAGAAGTTGCAGAAGTTGTAGGGCTGCCAACTTTTCTTTATAACACAGGATTCACTTAGTGTAAAGCATGCCACTATTCGTCTTGTATTTTCATACATCTGTTAATGCTTCACACTTGTGAGAATAAAATAATAGTAAACAAACAAGTCATTTTTATAAGCAGAGAAATAGCAGAAAAGCTCATAATTAGCCAGTTGTGGAGCAAAGAATACTGTAATGTTCACTGTGTTTCAGATTACACGTCAACCATCTCGATGTCCTTGTTGTGGAGATTTTGTAATATTTGTTTGCTTAAAAATTGGAGTAGATCGAAATCCGAGATGAGTATTTAAGTCAAACCAGGTCTACATATATAATATATAGTCCCCTGCTACTGCAATGGATTGGCACCCTGTCCAGCCTCGTGCCCTAAGTCTCCTGGGATAGACTCCAGGCCTCTGCGACCCTGATGACACATGATAAGCGGTTTAGAAAATTAATGAATCCATCCCCTGCTACACCAATGGAGGGAGTAAGTAGGGAAGAAGGGAAGTAGAACCAGCAAGCAAATCACACACTCTCTCTCTTTTTCTCTCTTTCAGGTACGTCCTGTCACAGCCTTCAATTAATGTGAGTGCTATGTGTTTAAATGAGAATAATATTCTGTCATAGTTAAAGCTGGTGTTGTCATGCCCTAATTATTACTTTATTTCTCTTTTCATCAAGAATTTTTTCATGGCACCCTGGTCGTTCTGTCTCTCAACATGCACACTCACTCACACACACACACACACACACACACACACACACACACACACACACACACACGTGCATTTGAGTTAACTGTGAATGAGTAATTCAGATGGCAGGGGGCTCGTCTGCTATTTCAGAGTTGAAGGAGCTCATTACAGGAGGTGCGATCGTCTCGACTCTTCTAAGGTGATGCTACCGGCTTCCTCACCTAATTCACCATGAGAGAATTTTATTCACTGTTAGACAGGAGCGAGAGAGAGAGAGAGCTATCCGAGAAATCTAACATTGGTCTTATTTGGTGTCCCGCTGGACACACCTCTTCTCTAGACATCAGTCCGTTGGACGTTGTACTCTTTCTGTCATCTGTTATAACTTTTTCTATTTCTCTATTTCTCTCTTTCTTTTTTTTCTGTTTCCCAGCTACAGTTTTTTTGATTAGGCCTGTGGATAGAATCCTTGCAAGCGTCAAATCCCTGCGCAGGAATCGCGCGCCAACAAGACATTGACGGATGTCTTTTTCGGTCGTCAGGAGAGCGGTTGTCGTAGCGACGCTGACATGCTGTTGCCGTGCTGCATGGCTGGCCGTGCCACCGGGGAACGCACGCAAGCACACAAGAACACACTCGGATACACACCGCCTGCTTTCGGAAAAAAAGAGTAAGGACGAGTGGAAAACGTGGAAAGAGGAGGAAGTCCTCAGCGCTTTAAAAACACTGAAATCTCTTCATCCTTCACTTCTCTCTCCTTTTTTCACTTTAGCATTAGGAGAGATTATAGAAGCAAAGTAGTGGGGATGAAATGGCAGGTAGACACATAGTCTGTCGTCTTGCCCCTCCTTCAATGCCAAGGTTAAGCGGGCAAAATGTTCATCCAGGTGAGATCTGCTTTCAGAGCGATGAGTTTACAATCCTAGCTAATCAAATTCAGGAGCGTTTAATGCATGTTAACGCTTAAGTATATAAAAGAATCCCAGAATTCTTCTCTAAAATGAAGCATATATTATTATTATTATTATTATTATTATTATTATTATGCTTTTAATATTAAGGTCTAGGGCTGATACAATACTTAACAAAACAATTCTCTTAACACATTTTTATGAACCTTCATTGTGAGGGCCTTTAATTTATAGAATAATTGTTACGCCAAAACAAAATTTTTCATCACAAGATCTAAACATTGAGATGTTCCCCTGGAGAAGGAGGTATTCCACATGCACCAAGATATAAAATATAACCGTAACCCATGCAGACATGGGGAAACTCTGTGCAAAGACTGTTACTTGAGCTCAGTATCAAACTCGGGACCTTTGAGGTGGTAATGCTGTTAAATTTTTACTGTTTACTCACTCAATCATCTTCTATTACGCTTATCATGTATACATGGTCACGGGGGCCTGGAGACACCCTGGACCAGGTGATAATCCACTGCAAGGCACACACAGTCAAACACCACTGGCAATTTGGGAACTCCAATTAGCCAAACCTGCATGTCTTTAAACTATGGGAAGAAACCGGAGTACCCAAAGGAAACACACCAAGCATGGGGAGAACATGCAAACTATATGAACGCAGACTCAAGGCAGGAATCGAACCTGCAACCCTGAAGGTGCAAGTGCTAACCACTATGCCACTGTGCCCTCCTTTTGCTCCTTAACAAGATCCAAAACTTTAAGCACAATCACTACCTGTTAGAAGTGGTCACTAAGCTGTCAAGAAAAATAAAGGTGAGGATGTACCTGATTTCAACTTTTCTTAAGACTCGTCCTGTGGCCTACTTCATTATGCCTCTGCATTTTGGGTTGAGATTTGTTTGGCTTCCTTGTAAAATGGGTTGGGAGATATAATCCAACAAAATTGGATTGGGGAAAAAAAATGATGGTGGTCATGAAATAACATATTCCTGGAATGCACTCATACAGAGTGATACATGGTCTTTTAGCCAGTTCTGTCATTTCTGAGACCTTCCAGATCTTTGCAAGTCTGGACAAATGGCCAGAGGACAAAAGAAGTCCATTACTCACTGCATTTCATTGATTTATTACCACTATGTTTGATATTATGGTATTGTAATGAGTCCAGTTTGGCCTTAGTGTATCGTTCTGTCATTCGAAGTGCTATCATAGTAATCTTAGTCTTAAGTCTGTCATAAATAAGTATTCCTGCACAGGGCACAAACCTGAGTAAGCTGCTGTACGTCAAAGCACAAAGAGTAAAACTTGAAAGACTCCAGAGCAAGGTTCAAGTGTCAGTAATCTACTAGTCTCATGTAGCTATCACTGAGTCCCGGAGCCCATGGGTAAAATGTTCCACATTTCTAAGGTCATTTTCAACATCGCTTTGCAGAGTAATAGTTCATGGGCTGTATGGGAGTGAATACGAGGTGTTCGGTAAGTACATTCCCACGCTATAATGATCTGTGTGTGTTTGAGGAGCCTGATGAATGGCTCTGTCTCAGCTTGGGCAGCCCTGCTCTTTTTTCACTACATTTCCTGCAAAATAGCCATTTCCCTCCACAACACAAGTCTTCAAATTACAGCACTTCTTCATCTTGTTAAGGGAGGACGTCATTCTTGGAGCTCTGAAGCATTAATATAACGCAACACCTGTGACAAGCTAGCTCGAGTTTGGGAGACCATTGGGTAACTCCATGATGTGCATTCCAAACCATCTCACGAGGGTTAATTAATACACACCACACCTTGCCTTTGTCGTCTTTAAGCCTGGCTAAATGAGAACTTTTTTTTTTCTTCGAGATTCTGTTGTTCCATAGATTTATTTTGGCTGTGGAAAGAAAAAGGAGCATTTGTCAAATGAGTAGTCTTTGACAGGGTGCTGAAGATGAAGCAGTTGTTTCCAGACAGCGCACGAGAGTAAATTACGTCGTAAACACACTCTCAGGGGAGCTATTCAGGATCAGCTTGGGTGAAGTAGAACTGGGAAGTCATTGGGTTCCACGTGAAAAAAAATTCTATTTTTTTCATCCTCCTCTTGTCTCTTTTTTTTTCCTCCTCAGATGAAAACTTAGCACCCCGCTCCACCACGCCGTCTCCTGAGGACACTTAAGCATCGGAGGGATGGGCGGCCTCATGTGCGTCGAGTTACAAAGCGATCCGTTTCACAGCATCTGCAGAAACATTTCGGAAAGCGTTTACAGCCTGGGAAAAGTGTTAAGATCCCGTCATTTCTGGAAGCCAAAATCATCGCCTGGCCTGAAACTTCAGCTTCAGCTGGGACCACTCATTGAGAATGTACTTATTAGCCATGACTGGGTTAGACACTTTAGTACTTGCTGATGAATGGATGTTTTTACTGCTAGAGCCACAAATAATCATTAATGTGCCATTTTTTATCTCATTTATTATTAACTCAATAATCCAACCTGTTTTAAAAAAAAAAAAGTTAACTTTAATCCATTTAACAAAACATTTAACCAATTTTTTCCTCAAATTCTACCCACTAGCAAGGTCTTCCTTATCATATAATTTTTATATGGTTTTTCTCTGCTGCCCATGCAACACCATATGACAACAGAAAAACGACAAAAAGGGACCAATTGAGTTTTTATCCACAAAAATCAACAGACCTCTACATTTGTCACCTCAGGGCGAGTAATTATCTTGGGAAACCTCTTACAGATATTTGGGGCATCTTCAGAAAACATGTGAGTCAAAATCCAAACAAGCAAAAGTTCTCATGATCTTTAACACTGACACGGGACCTTCTTCAGTCTTGGTTCTGTTCACCAGGTCTATTACTATGTCCAAAGCTTCTCCCTCTACCCTGAAGTGTCTCATTCTGTCGTGTTCAAAAGAAATGGAAATTTCTAGTCAGGATTACTCATTTCTTGGCCTACACCTGAGCATGGATCTCACCCATGTCACCCTTGGCAGGCTTAGGAAGTACAGATCACACTAAAGGATCTCAAACAAACAAGACAGTGGAAAGTCTAAAGTGTTAGTGGTATCAAGGGAGACATGGGGCACAGATTTTGTGAAACCCACTTAAGGGCATGAGCCGTCATTCTGAAGCAGTGGAAGTCCCTGAGTAATCAGGGGGATTTCTTCACTGATCACACATCAGAAATAACACTCCAACACTACATTTTGAAGAACACCATTTTTTTTAGACACACACGTACAGTATGGCCATTTGTACTGAAGAGTCAAGTCAAAACCGGTGAACCTGGTCATCTTTTAGGAAGTAACTTCCATAGTTAAGTTTAATTTTTTTGCCAATCTCATAAGTACAGGAAGGCGAAGGTCTAAATCTTTCTCAGAAGACACCATATTTGTCCAAACCTGTAACGAATCGGTGAAAGTTTTAGACTGATGACCTAAATGATTAGAAATTTCAGTGTTGGCTACTTTTAATAAGAAACAAACTGTCCAAAATATTAATAAGGATACAAACTAAACTATCTAAACCTAACCTCCTGAGCTTATATTACTTCATTAAGTATTTCAGTTCATTCTCATATGCGTCTCCTGTGCCTTAGAGCTATATGACCGGCGAAAAGCCGATCTAAAATAACTTCCTGTTTACCCTTCTGGTCTGCACGTGGCCGAACTGCAGCACCGCGTAGGGGATTAATAATTCAACGTTTTCATATTAGTTCACACCTTAGCCAAGATACCACTGAATTATTCATATAGATAATATAAAATAAGCAAAGCATTTGTCACATTTATAGGAGATAAAATATACTGTGGGTAGGCGAATCAAAGTTAGGCGAGGACGGAGCCCTGTAGCTACAAAATTCACAAAGCGGGTCAGGGAAGCTGTTTTAGGATCAGAATACATCCATTTTTACAGCGTTTATGGAGAAGAGTGCAGATCTGAGGTCAGTGTTTTTCAATTTGTAATGCTTTGTGATCCAGAGAGTCTCTGGACACATGGTTGGATATTTCTGCTATTTTCTTCATTTTTTTTTATGCAGGTGATTTTGTGGTTGTGTGTGTATATTCTGCTCAATCATGAGTGACCAACTAAACAAGGCCTACAGAGGTTTCCATCCCTTTGTTTTGTTATTTTTGTCTATAATGAAAGCTGATGGGGAAAAAAAAAGGTAAAAAGGCGGAAGGGCATAACGCAGCACTTGTGTGTGTCTGATACATTTTCACCTCCTGAAAATTCTATTTTTCACGGCTAAATCGAGCCCAGAAGTGCCACACAGTGAAACACGCACACATGCACATACATAGGGACACGCCACCACACCACACCACACAACACGTAGCTTCCCCTGCCCACCTCCTATTGGTAATCCCCCGCAAAACAAGCATCTCTCTGCACAAAATGATTCAAGAAAACATACAATTATCTCTAAAAAACTGGAACAGATTTTTTTATTAAATTAACCTTATTAGTGCATTATGGTAAGCAAATGCCAAAAAGGGGCCCTGCTCATTTGCATTAAGATAGATTTTTCAGGTTGGCTGCACGATTTAATTAAAGAAAAGATTAAGAATCATTAGAGGAGCTGCCGTACCTTGCCTAGGCGAGCTCTCCACAGGCTCAGGTTAATACACACACAGATGGTGATTTTGTAACTGTTGAATGGCTCCAGCAGAATGAGAATGATCCTATTAGTTTCCAGGGGAAGAGGAGAGAGAGAGAGCGAGAGAGAGAGAGAGAGAGAGAGAGAGAGAGAGAGATGGGAGGAAAAAAGAGGCACAGGGAGAAATGTTGCTCAGTGGACTTGCTTTCTTGTTCGCTTTTAAAATGACAAGGTGTTCGCGTGGGTGTTTAACGAGCCCAAACGTTCAATTTAGCTCATAGACGAAGGTCTGGAGCCCGTTGTGGGGTCGCGGCCCACCATTGAACGGCTTTTGTGCGGAAGAAAGACAGGTCAAAGTAGCTCTGCTGATAGGTGCAGTACAGATCTGTATATATTTTTTTCTCCTTCTTGTTAAGGTGTTTAATCTTTTTTGTTGTTGTTCACGCGCCCTAACTTCCTACATTTGACAAGAAAAATCTTTGCTTCTTAAAAATCAATATGGTTCTCTTTAATCATACCTTTGTAAAGTCAAGGAGGCTTCAAGGAGTCTATCTACTGTACAGTACGTTCTTAACAAATCTACAATGATCAGCCATAACATCAACATCGCCACCAAGTGATGTGAATAACATCGATTGTACACTATGCATTAATAAACTGGTGACCGAATCACAGGCACTTAAGGATCACCCATCCATGCGGACAAAAGCCTAGTCTGTCCGGTTTGATCTCAAAGAAAAACCTATGCACCACAAATCACGGCAGAAATCAATAATAGGCGCGATAGAAAGGCACTAGAACACCCAGTACACCGCAGCCCACTGTGCATGGTGCCCAGCTGGCAAAGAGCCCAAGGCTGCCAACCTGGCCTCCAAACTCCACAGATCCCAGTCTGATCGAACATACATGTGATGCGCCGGACAAACAAGTCTAATCCACAGATGCCCCACCCCACAACCCACAGCACCCCAAGGGAACTGTTGCTATTATCAAAGTTCCAGACATTACAGCAAACCCCCCAGATGCTCTGCAGAGGCACATCCTGAGGGACCAGAGCTGCCCTGGTGACACAAGGGGAACCAAAGGTGCCAAAATTTATGGTTAAGCTGTAAAATTTTTAACCCCTTGCTACAATGATACAAAGCAATCAGTTGTTTTCATGTGTGCATAATGAACTCAGATCTGTGGTTTCTGCAACAGTTTCAAGTGACAATGCAACTTGTGGAATTGCCAGGTCTAAGCAATATGTGCAGGCCAACTACTGTACATCTCAAAAGCTACATACTGTAAAAGTATTTTTTCCTTCTTTTCTCAGTTCACCTTTTTATCATCGTCATTATCATCATCATCATCATCATCATCATCATCATATAGTACAACCATTACCGGTTAGATAGTTCATCGTATACAGAGATTAGGAAGCAATCTTTCATTTTTGTGCATTGGAAAGTAAATGGAAACTGATTGCACCTAGGGACTAACATTGTAAGTAGGGACAATGAAGAAATGTTGGACCACATAAACCATAGATCTGATCCAAGGAATCATTCGAGCACGTCTTACGGATTTCTTGTTTAACTGTATTATTATTAATTTGCATATAATTGGGGAAATCTCATTTGAGATGTTGTTTATTGCCACAGTTACCATGGTGATGGTTATTGCTCCAAATTAAGTTAGTTTTGGACAAAGGTTTCATATGAAAAATGCTAGTCTGTTGGGTGGTCATTAATCAAATAATTTGTGGCCACATGATCATATTTTAAAGCAAACAAGCATTTCATAACACTGGCTAAGGTACACAAAGGGGAATGTAGTGATATCATATCTCTGATCAACTGTTCAAACTATTTGCTAAATACCCATAAGGTTTAGATAATTTATGGTCAGTTTTGTTGGCAAGATGTTATTTTATTTTTAGTTTGCCCATGCTTCTCATATGTTTGTTGTAGTTCTCAAAATTACAGTGTCTAGTAAAAAAAAAAATTGACCAAATTTACAGGGAGAAATAAAAGAAAAAGCCTTGTATATAATAGAAATGTGTCAAAAGGTGTAAAGAGGGGAAAAAATAGGAAGCCATCCATCTATCTATCCATCCATCCGTCCACCAACCTCTCCTCGAGGTTTCAAGGAATTAGCTATGCAAATCGCTCAGGGAGGGATTTGGTAAAAGCATGGGAAAGAAAAGAGAGAGAGAGAGAGAGTGAGAGAGAGAGAAAGGAAAAGAAAAGGAGAGGGAGAGAGACTCCCACATCCCTGCATTAATCCTTCAGCTTCGCTCTGGCCGGGAAGAGAGAGCAGTAACTCAGGCATAAAGAAGGCAGTCATGTGTGTCTCGGCCGCATATTACCGCCGGCACCTGCCTCACACAAATGAGCAGGGAATAAGGCTGATGCAGGAGCGGGGAGGCGGTGTCCCTCTACCTCTCTCTCTCTCTCTCTCTCTCTCTTGCACTCACTCTCTCTCTTGCGCCCTCCTCTCGCTCCCTCTTCGCGCTCCCTCGCGCCCTAATCAGAGTGCATTGAGGCGACGGCAGGTGCTTGGCAGGTGCAGGCAGACAGATGTGTGCGGCTGGCAGGCCCCGCGCTGTACAGGTGTGAAAGACAGCCTACACCCTAATTATGCCTCTAAATGCTTTAATTTCTGTGTTTCAATATTGATTGCTACCTTTCTGCTCCTCTCTCCCTGCGGAATAGGCGGCACCCGGGGCTGCTATTTACCCGAGATTCACATCAGCGTTTTACAAAGCTTTATTTTTATGCCCCTTCTTTTCTCTCTCTCTCTCTCTTTTTTTTATCCATCCCCTCCCTCATCCAGAGAGATAATGTTTGGTTTCTTTTCCTGTCCCGGAGACCGGCGTCTTTAGAATTGTGCGGCGAGAGAGGAAACATCAGCCACGTGCACGTGGAAAGAACGGGGCGAGCCTGAATGCATCTGAGTGCTCCTGTATTTTGATCATTCACTAGTGGCGCGGCAATC
The DNA here is from genome assembly GCA_028565755.1 of Dinotopterus cunningtoni. Lineage (NCBI taxonomy): Eukaryota > Metazoa > Chordata > Actinopteri > Siluriformes > Clariidae > Dinotopterus > Dinotopterus cunningtoni. Next base: position 4,967,115 of record JAOTRS010000012.1, on the reverse strand, counting down.
AGCGCGGGAGCTTTTGTATGGATGCAGATGGAGCTTTGTCTGGTCAGGAATGGAGAGGGTGCCTGTTTATGTGCGTTCCTCTCCGAAACATCCGGGAAGAAGACGCACCACTTGCTCAACGTACCTGCTTTGTCCTCCCCACACTTGAAGTGAGGGTAGGGGAATGAGTGAGTGTGTTCAATATTTCGCATTTTCTGTCGTGTGATCAATTAGTGTGTGTGATGAATCCACTGGATGGAGATGCAAGCATGGTTCGGGGCCTGTTCTCGGCCATTGCAGAGTGGCAGCTGGCTTTCCCACACGGCCAGATATTTGAGACGGTGCATGAATGCTGGGGACAGGAAGGTGTACAGAAGAGATGAAATGGTCAGCGTAACAGGACTCAACCTGAGCTGGCAAATATGTCCCTGTCCATATGGCCTCCCTGCTCAGTCTTGCTCCACTCCCACTGAGCACTATTGATTTTCATGGAGGAGGACCTGTCACTGGGAGGCTTCCACAACCCCTGATGAGACCTGGTTGCCTGCAGAAGTGTGCATGTATACATATTTAGTTACATCCAAAACAAAACCATGTACTACTACAAAAAATGTAGAATTTTTTTTTTTACGGTCAATCAGTGAAATAGTGCAGTTTTTGACAATTTTGGGCCATGATTTTGAGGTGGCCACGGCCTATTTGTAGTAGTGTGATCACCTGCTAAAAATTTTAGACGTATGCCCTTTCCAGGTGTGTTATAAATCAGATTACCACTTTCCTCCCTTCACGACTCTTGGGACAGCTTGAGCTTGGACAATCACCGTATGACAACATGATATGAAATGCATCTGCAGTACCTGGGGACAGTCCCTGATGTAGTTGGTAACCCGAAGCCTGCCTCCTGTGTCCCTAGTCTGACAGACAATCGATTGTCCAGGAAGGTATGATTCCTGATTTAGCACCTAGCCCCATTGCTTTACGAGATAGACAAGATCGGGTTTTTCAATACCTTTCATTTACCTTCCATCTTTTTCTTTCCTTCTGTCTTTCTGAGCATTGAATTCCATTTTCATTGATGGTTTTAGATTTCCGTCCATCTTACGCGGAGATACGCTTTCCCCCAGTTTTGCTCTACAGAAAGAATCAAACAGAGGATCCGGAGGCAATGAGCGCTGCTGTGTTTCCTTTATGTTCGCCGTTAATTAGCTACGTCATCCCAGTGTTTTGGGTGTTGCGTTAATTTTCGGAAAGATTGCACCATGTCTGTGTCACTTTCTACAGGTGCAACACCTCGGAGACCACCTTTATTAGGAAGCTGTTGGAGTAATCTGGCTTCAGCGCCAGGGTGTGTAATGACTTCAGCTTCGGGCCCTGAGGTGATCACAGTTTTAGCACTTTCCTGAGCTGTGCTTGAAAGCTACAGCTAAGACAGGAGTGCTAAAATGAGAGAGAGAGATCTATGTGTGTGTGTGTGTGTGTGTGTGTGTAGACCTTAGCTGTGAAAGCACCGCCAAAAACAGCAGAAACTGTTCCATTTGTTAGGTCAAAACATATAAGGAGGAGTTAAAGGGGCTATACAAGTCCTCAACATGTGCAACAGGAAATTACATCTGCGAAAGGTGAGCGAACACTTAATCGGCATCACACGTGCGGAAGACAAAACCTTTACCTTACAGCACAGGGAAATTCTTTTCACAGCTTGTTAGGAATGGGTCAGAGCACAGGGTCATCCCATGATACAGCACCCCTGGAGAAGAGATGGTTAAGGACACTAAGGGCCAAAAAGGGGTTTGAACTGCCAACCTTCTGATAAGTAACCCAGAGCCTTAATCGGTTTAACCAACCCATTGTGGTGCACAAACACACAAGCGGAAACCCAGCAAGAATGGGGAGCTCACGCAAAAAGAACCAGAGGCATGAATCGGATAGACAACGCGTGAAATCTTAAATTAGGATGAACTAAAGTGCAAGAACATAACGTCAGGTTGCACTGCTGTCAGCCAAGAACTCGAACTTGAGACCTGTCCAACTGGAAACTTGAAAATAAAGACCAGGTGAGGTTTTTCTTATTTTTTTATTTTCCATCTGCAAGCCTGGGAATCTAACGTTAACTTCGGTAGCGGTGCTTGCTTTCGAAAGCCTCTCTTTTTAAAGAAATCCCCTAAAGGCAGTGTTATTCTTATCTTTCCCCACGTTGTATGTTTTACAGTTTGGCAGAGCTCTTAATGCCACATAATGAGCCCGAAATCCATTAACGAACCGCATGTAGGCTAGCGATAAGGATCGGCGTCTAGGATTCTTTGTTTGCTGCGTTTCTTTCCATCCTGGTCATGGAAACAAGGGAAGAACAGACAACACAGAGTCAAGTGTGCGTGCGCGCACGAGAGTGCGCGAGTGTGTGTGCGTGTACGGTTTTAATAGTAATTAATCTCCATAAGGCGACGCGACGCTTAGGTAAGATGGCTGCAGATGCAATTATCTGTATGCAGAGTGCCATTTCTGGGCTGAAAATATGCAGCATCTATTTTCTCAGGTTCACATTAGACACCTGAGCCTCTTTCGATGAGAACCTGAGAGGAGACTCGTTTTCACACACACACACACAAAGAGAGAAGAAAAAAAAACACACTCTCTCTTAACACCTTCATTTCTGCTCTTTGTATCATCAAATACAAAAGGGTTTATATTTGAATGAAGGGCCTGTTTCTTGTTTCATTTCATTTTTTTAAGAAATGCATGCGTTTGACATGTTTGTCCATTTTCTCCTCCTCTTTCTCTCTCTCTCTCTCTCTCTCTCTCTCTCATCCCGCCGGATATTTCCAGAAAGTGTCATTTTAAGCCATAATGGAATCAGTAGATTTATCCGGATTTCCTCCTTGTCTGGAGAATCTGCACTGCTTCACGTATTTCAGCGGCGCCCCCGCTTAAACGAATTGACTCCGCAGGAAATGACATCATTCCCAGGTTGCGTTTCCAGACTAAACGGATTTATTTGTTGTTATAAGCTTCCGTTTAAACTTTAACGATTGTATTTACCGCATGGTGCGCTTTTTTTTGTTGTTGTTACGTTTGTCTGTTTCCCAGCATTTTTTCACGATCTCAGTTTGATGTTTATGGATTGACTCTGGACGCATATCGGATAACGCGTGTTGTTGTTATTGATTTAAAGCAGCGAACTGGTCATGTTTTGGCTCGCGTACATTTGTTTTTAAAAAGGCGTGGATCAATAGTCGAGGATTTCGAATCAACGTACAGACTCCGCGCTCGCTGCTGAGGCGGGTGTTCCAGGAGAAATTTGCAATGCATATTATTTTACAGGATTAACACGTGCTCCTTAATGCCATATAAAATTTGAAATTCTTTCCTACAATACCCAGAATGCCATTGAGCTACGTGCTGATGGTAATGCCAATAAAATTTGGCCTTTGCTTTAGTCCTTTGGTTTCTTACTCAGTTCTGTCACTGCATTGCATTCTGGGAGTGCATTGATGTCGCCATGTGTGTGTGTGTATGGGTGTGTGTGTGCTTGTTTGTGTTGTTATTCCTATAACTATACATTCAGATGTGATTTTCCATATAATCATAAACACACCAGGCCAGTATAGGCAATGTATGCAAATTTATACGTGTGTGTGTGTGCGCGTGTGTATGCAGGTGGGCCTTGGTGTATTGTTGTGACTCTCCGGGCAGGTTTCTGTTAGCATGAGCGAGCAGCGTAACAATGCCAGACCCTCCTGAACCTCCCCATCAATCACAGCAGTTTTAATCACACCTGCCATTCCTCCTGTCTTCTGTTCTCTGTCTCTGTCCATCCATCTATCCATTAATTCCTTGCCTTGAGGTATGGTATGGGTTTCTAGCAAGCGATGTTATAATGTATATGTATTTGAGAGACACAGATAGAGAGAGGAGGAGGAAGAGGAGGAGAGCCAATTAGGACAGGAATTAACATTAGCATCAGAAGGTGTCTCATCTACTGCTCTCTGCTGGAGAAGGTCTGCGTCCCCAGGGTCCGTCTGTCTCTCTGGCTTTCTTTCTGACTCTCCTGTTCTCTCTCTTTCTTGCAATGCAATCTGTATTGTGTAAATACAGTCTCTTGATCTCTCCATGTCTCTATCTTTGTCTCTTTCTATCTCTCAGTTATTCACTGTCTCATTCTTTCTCTCTCTGTGCCCTGTCTTTTTTTATGCTTTCTTTGTCTGTCCCTCTGTCTGTCTATCCATTCCATTCTCTGTCTCTCTCTTTGATACTGTCACTCTCCTGCTTATCTATCTATATAAATACATTTTATACAATTTTTTTTTTTAATTTCTGTCTGTATATGTGTGTGTCTGTCTGTTCAGCCAAATTTTGTTACAGCATCACACAAAACTGGCTGGACAGAATTGAATGAAACTTTGCCAGTCCTTCGGTATTTGCCTGAAGTTAAACATGTCCCATAAATTAAATCATAATCTTGAGTAGAAGTGAAGTTTTGTGCCAGATTATGTCACAGCATCTTTAGACTCCTATCATCCTATCCCTGGCGGTGGGTGTGGCTTTCCAGAGCCAATCAACGTGATAGTTTTCTGTGTATAGATAACGAAACTGGATATTTTTACTGGGATTTGTTCATCTTAGTTCTCCGCTGAAATAAACAGCGCTGAAGTGGTATAAATAAATTTTAACACTCTGGATTTGATCAAGATGAAAAAACTTCATCTTTATCCGATCTACTTTTTCGATTTCTCATCTGTGATTCACTCTCCGATTACTGAACAGGGAGTGTATTTGTCTGAGGATGAAAGAAGTGCAACTTAGCGTAAACAAGGCGAAAGATACTCAACCTTACAGAATGTGATTTCTTTGTAATAATATGTTAGACAGAGAGTTCTGCTGTACAGAGGGACAGAAGTCATGTACGTGGGCTTCAACCTGAAATAATAATAATAATAATAATATCACTGATTACATTAAAGATCAGCAGATTATTTTTAGCTTTAACCTTTTAACCATTTCTACAAACTCTTTAACCGTCAATGACGGGCGCTAACGCTAGTTCTCTATATGTATCGCGTAAATTCACTCTCTCTCTCTCTCTCTCTCTCTCTCTTACTTTACGTCATTGTCTCTCTGTCTCTATCTTATCTCTCACTCACTCTACCTCTCTCTCTCTTTCTCTCTGGGCCTCTGTCTGTCGTTTCCTTATTTCTCTGTCTGTCTCCCCATCTCTCTCTCTCTCTCTCTCTCTCTCTCATCGTCTCTCTATGTGCATTGCATAAATTCAGTCTTAGTCTTTTAATCTCTCTCTCTCTCTCTCTCTATCTGTCTATTACATTATAGTTACAAAGTAAAGTGAAGCTGAAGTATTATTTAAATAAAATTAAGCAAATTAAGATACATATTTGATGCTTTTGACCTTGTGGGGATACTTGGCTGGCATTAAGAAACTCAAGTACATTTATAATGATTGGAGGGTGTGTGTGTGTGTGTGTGTGTGTGTGTGTATGTGCATGCACTTGTGTGTGTGCATGGGTGTGTGTGTGTGTGTGTGCACATGCTTGTGTGTGTGTGCTTATGTGTGCACGTGTGTGTGTGTGTGTGTGTGTGTGTGTGTGTGTGTGTGTGCGAGAGAAAAGTGACGACTTGAATCGGATTTGTTTAACAGGGTAAATTCTATGTCTGTGTTCAGTGATAGGTAAATAGAGGCCAGATGTGTAAATGTGTGTGTGTGTGTGTGTGTGTGTGGAGAGAGTTCTACCAGGAAGAGAGATGTATACATTCCGTCATTCTGTTGCTGTAATTATTAGTAATGATAAAGAGGTCTGCTCTGGCTTTTAGTTTAACATAACTCACCTCTCCCTTACAACCTGACAAACACACACACACACACACACACACACCTTCTCTCTCTCTCTCTCTCTCTCTCTCTCTTGCTAGGTAAAGGAGTGTGTTGCAGTAAGTGCTGTCAGTGTGGCTGGTGGCAGGATTTCTGACAAAACAAAGGCCTGGGCAATTAGACCAGCTCCATGCCGTTGCTTTCACCCCTATACGCCCCCCCTCTACACACACACACACACACACACACACACACACACACTGCAGACACCTTAAGTGCCATTAGGAAATCTGTGTGCGCTACATATTGGATAACGTCATTAGAATAAAAAGCAGAGGAAATACTGAAATAATGGCGATCGCACACACAGTGCATTACCACATACACGCACACACACACTTTATTCAGATTCCCCCCTTGACACCGGATGCGTCCCCTGATTAAGAAGTAACACTATGGAGACATTACAACACCATTTTCGCCTTCGACATTAGCGGAGGAGAGAGAACGTGAGAAAAGAGACGCATGGTGCTGTAAAGCGAGCTACACTTCAGCCTAATTGGAAACATTCGTAGAGGAGCGAGTGACACGGCGGAGGGATGATGGCCGCTCGGCAACGTCCTCTACTCCCAGTCTCAGGTCATATGGCCGAAATATAAAGAAGAAGAAGAAGAAGAAGAAGGTAAAATGACGTGTGTAATGGAGTTAAATGGAGTTATATGGTGTAGGGTGTTTTCACATTAGGCATGATTGATTTGAACTGATTTGTTTTTTTGCTCTCTGTTCTCGGGTGCACTTGCATATTTATATTATACTCTCCCATACAGAAGGTGGCAGTATGCGCCTACTTGGTTAACCTGAAAAAAAAAAAAAGTCTTCCTGTGGCTTCCTACCATATCAGCTGTGGTGGTGTAAGTTAGAGGATGAGATTGGTAGAGATTCCGGAGGACACAGACAGCACTGATGATATCACGTCTAAATAGTGATCTATTTCCGTCGTGATGTACGACAGGCTTCCGTATCTGATACGATGCGTGCCTAATGTAAGTACACCGAACTATGCCTGAGAATGCCTCTTCAAGCAGACTCGGCCGCTGTTCCCGAACGAGTAAAGATTGTGTTTCTCACTGATCCAAATGAGCCTGACTTTGGGGTCAAGTGTTCTCAGAAACGATCCCGTGAAAACTCCTGTAACGTGTATGACGTATGAAGTGCATTTAGGACTCAGGATGTTCCCGGAGAAGACGTCCACTCACAGAGCACATGTGCCTTCTGCTGTTGGGAGGTATAGAGACTTAAAAACAACAAATGTGCTCTGTGTGTGTGTGTGTGAGTGACTTCAGAGACTTCACACATAAGCATTTAACTATCCATCTGTATACAGTATATTCTGATTTCCAATTGTACAGTTTGATTCAAATGAATAAATGTATGAATTAGTTAACATATAATTGTATTGTAGTTTTATTTGTCAATAAATGTTTTATATGTTACAAAATATAAAATATGTTATGTGCATCCATTATTATTACTATTACTATTATTATTATTAGTAGTAGTAGTAGAAGTAGTATTGCCATGAGCATGATAAGTGAAACTGAATGTATTATTATGATTCTTCTTCTTCTTCTTATTATTATTATTATTATCTGTTTATTGTTATTATTATTATTATTATTATTATTATTATTATTAGAAAAGGTAGTATCAGCTCAAATATGCACATTCTTGCAGGAAAACAATATCTTTAAAGAATTTCAGTCAGGTTTCAGGCCCCATCATAGTACAGAAACTGCACTAGTTAAATTGCAAATGACTTGTTTTTAGATTCGGACCAAGGCTGCATCTCATTACTAGTCTTATTTGATCTTAGTGCTGCATTCGACACTATAGATCATAATATTCTCATAGATCGCTTACAAAATCACATAGGTATTCAG
>JAOTRS010000012.1:4942000-4953483 GCA_028565755.1 Dinotopterus cunningtoni | reverse complement strand
AAATGAACGAATCACTCTCCGAGACGACTCGTTCATCTGAGTCATGTTAAAGATTTGTTCAAAAAGAACGAATCATTCATAAACGACCCATCACTACAGTCTGACCATCGATCTGGTGTACTGAGAAAACTTTAAACGCTAGGATAAGTGCATTAGTGTAGCAGGAGATTATATAGATAATAAAGGGAGTTTTTCACTCTCATAACTGCGTTCTGCAATTCCACGCAATCAAAATTCCGGTTTGACTTGAACGCCCTCCGTATATAGAAATAAGGGACAAATTAAAGAAAAAAAGACCATTTTATCCCTACAAAAACATACATGCTCACCTGTTAAATGTGAAAGACGACATATTTGTATACATTTAATTTTCAGTAAGGTGTTGTGTCCTGTGTAAGAGGTGGGCTCATCATGAAATAAGCCACACCCCTTCAGGATAGAGATTTCATTGTAGAATGAACGTGATGGTTTAGAAGAAGTACATTATTGAACCTGCACTACACCAACTCCAGTACAATAAATAAATGAAATTAATGCTCTTAGATTCTTAAATCTTTTTTTTTTTTTTTTGTAAGTACTTTGATTTCTATATATAAAATATCCATTTGGAAAACAAAAAACGCAGTCAGTTCCACAGAGACGCTGCGATTTATATGCACACAACGAGGCCATGAATATCGGGCACAGCTGTCAGATCTGTCCCGAGACACCCCGGATCGAGTGTAAGGATACCGCTTTGAGCTTGTAGATCTGATCTGAGGTCAGTCGCAATGATTCTCATACATATGGTAATCCACACTCACCTTATAGAAGGCCAGAGGAGCTGCTGTTACACCGTGGGTTCAATCCTGCACAAAAAAAATTGCACGTTGCAAATGTATTTAAATGCAGACTGTGCCATTTTTTTTTTTTTTTTGCTTTGAAATTTACATAATGGTATTAATCAGAGGACATTTGCATGTGAAAGCCTGGTTATGTCCACGGAATGAATTTGTAATTAATTGGAGAGATTTTCATATTAAGTAATATTCCGATTTCGCCGAACGTGTGATAAATAGGATTGAGAATCGTCCCCGGTTGTGGGTGAAATATGATCACTGGTCTGATGAGTCGGAATTCTCATCAGCGCAATGTTGACAATAATGACAGCTTTTCATTTAGCACTTTTCATACACGGATGTTTAAAAAAAAGAATAATAATAAGAATAGGAATAATAATAATAATAATAATAATAATAATAATAATACAGGGAAAATGCTCATGCGAGTTCTGACTGAAGGAAGGGAAGATAGGGGGTCTTGTGACCCAGATTTAGACTCCAGGCGTAAATAAATAATTAAGTGTGTGTGTGTGTGGGTGTGCGCGTGTGCATGTTTCTCAGGCCCAGTGCTGAGATAGGTGCAGAGATAGCAGTAACAGTTTGTTGGGTTTGCGCGGCTGAGTGTTTTAAAGTCTCGGTGCTGAGCATCGTCACACCACCATTCCCATGCCCTCACACATTCCTCTGGTGCTCTCTCTCTCTCACTCTCTCTCACTCTCTCTCTTATTTCTCACCATTCTGCCACTTCTAAGGTCTCATTCCTCTATTTTTCTTTTTCTTCATCCCTACCTGGTGATGGAGCAGTATTAGTGCTAAACAGTGATGTGGCTCCTCTCTGGTATGATGTCAGCAGCAATGTCTTGAATATTCCTTATTAAGGTAGTTTACAGTACCTTAATTTTTCACAATCTAATGTAATATTATTCTGTCTGTTGTGTACACTTATGCAAATTTGACTCTTTTGGGGTATGTCTCTACCAGCTTCGCACATCTAGACCATTGTTCTTTGCAAAATAGCTCACGCTCAGTCAGATTGGATGGAGAGCGTCTGTAAACAGCAATTTTCAAGTATTGCCACAAATTCTAATTGGGAACACAAATGTACGCCACACATTTATATTTGTAAAAAAAAATTTGAAAACCGCTTATAATTTTTTCCCACTTCACAATTATGTACCACAATATAATATTATTCTGCCTATTTTGTACAATTATGCAAATTTGACTCGTCAAAATATTTTCAATCCATAAGCTTTTCACTGCTGACGGCATTTCTAACCTTGCTAAATACAAATGGAGCAGCGCGCGGAGCAGTGACGTACATTGACGCCCCCAGGCGCCCTCCCACCACTTAATAAAAGCACTTAATTTATAGTGCCTTGTAAAAGTATTCATATCCCTTAAACTTTTCCACATTTTGTTCCTTTGCAACCAAAAATGCAAATGTATTTTATTGTTATATGATAGTCCAAAACAAAGTGCCACATAATTGGAAAGTGGAAGGAAAATATTTTTAAAAAATTTCAATATTTTGTAGAACCAAGATTTGGGGGATTTTGTCTGTACCAGCTTTACACATCTAGAGAGTGAAATTTTAGACCATTGTTCTTTGCAAAAAAGCTTAAGCTCAGTCAGATTGGATATAGAGCGTCTGTAAACAGCAATTTTCAGGTCTTGCCACAAATTCTCAGTGGGAAAACAAATCCATGCCACAATTTTCACATTTCTATTTGTCAAAAAAAATAAAAATCATTTATTATTTTCTATCCACTTCACAATAATGTGCCGATTTGTATTGGTCTAATCACATAAAATCCCAATAAAATACATTTCAGTTTGTGGTTGACAAAATGTGAAAAAGTTCAAAGGGTGTGAACACTTTTGCAGGGCACTGTATAACACATCGTCGGCATGTGAGAAGGAATGCAAATCAGGATACTCACTAATTGCAATAATTAGGCGGGAATAAAGTTTGTTAATTATACAGTAAGTGTAGCTACCGTATGGCTGCGGAGTGAGTCGGAGTAAATTTGCTATGCCGTGTGAAGCTGGGAGTGCAGCAAGGCCCGATTCCACCTCCTGCCGCATTTTCACCTTCCTCTAAATCAACTCTCACTCAGAGATCAAGCAAATTCCGTCACTCGGCTCAGCTGCCATCAACGTGCTGTCAAAATGTTTATTTTACACACAAACATACATATTCGCTCGTTCTCTTCTCTGCGCTTTGATATTCCGTTTGATTCTTGTTTGAGTTTTTCTTTTTTCGTTTAAGCCCAACAGCATGGAGCAAATATATAAATCAGGGGATTTGCTACCATGATTCCCGCCTTTGTACATCGTAGGTAAACATGAAGTGACTAGAAGAGCTACAAAGAGGGATCTGGGATTGATGTATTTTTTTTTTCATCTTTATTTCACCTCTCTCTCTCTCTCTCTGACTTTCTTCCCCCTTGTTTGTGATCATAAATAGTGTATACGTTGATTAGCCTGCCACAGCGTCTCTTTCTCACTCTCTACACCAACGGGTGTTGGTGTGGTTTGTCTGCTTATGTAATTCTAGCCAGTTCATCCATACAGATATCTATACAATCAGTGTGTTCTTTAGAGATCCTTAATGCATCAGTGGAATAAAGTTTATAAAAAATGTATTAAGAAGCTGTTTATTTATAAGTTTATTTATAAAGGTTGCAACTAGGATGTTTAATTTCACCTCAGCCATTGATGAGCACAAGTGCTGGTTTGTACATACTGTAGATCCATCAGATGCAACATTTACACCACGTCCAGGTGAAATGAATAAGCCTGATTATCAATTATATTACAGTAAACTAGTGACAGGATCATGGTCAGGTCCAATCCTACAGAAAAGCCAATGTAGCACAAACTGCTGAAAAAAGTTCATGTTGGTTATGTAAGAAATGTATCAGAACACCCAGTGCATCACAGCCTGCCGTGTATGGAGCTTAGCAGGCAAATAGTGTAAGGTTGTTAATCCACCATCTGAATTTCCATTGAATCTCAATTTCCATCTAAAGCATCCATGGAATACACCAGACAAAACAAGTCATGGAACTCCTGCCCGCAACCCACAGCACCAAAAGAATTTTCCGCTATCCTCCCGGTGTGAGACACCACAGCACACCCCAAGCGGTCTTGTGGTGTCTTACCTAGAGGGGCCAGAGCTGCCCCAGTGGCACAAAGGGAACCGACACAATATGTGGCTTAATGATTCGGGTTCTAATGTTATGGCTGACCATTGTACTGTATATTCTTAGTACTGCAGCCCGGTGTACTGTATAAAGGGCATTGGTGTCTTACTGGTAGGCAGAAGGCCTAGGTTTGATTCCTAGCCAATGTCCAAACCCAGCCCCTAGGTTGCAGGCATCAAACTTAGTGCCAGTCCCAAGTAGAGATAAAAAAGGGATGATTGCATCAGGAAGGGCAACTGGTATTAAAAAAAAATAATGGAAAGTCAAATGTACGGACAGCTGAAAGAAAAAGAAGAAGAACAATATGTGAATAAATGAAATATCAGGAAGGCCACTCTTTACAGCTATGGTGAGCAGAAAAGTATTTTAGAATGCAGAAATTCTTGAAGCATACATCAAGTTAGACTTCTTTCAAACAAAACATAGGAATTTGAGGGTAGAATGACGACATCCAATCTAATTCAAACTGGTTGGACCCAACAGTGGTGATATAGCAGTGGGAGGGCTCGAACCTTTGACCAACCCAGTGCCTAAACCGGCTGAGCCACCTCAGCCCCATAAGGCTTTTGTTCAATATCATACATAAAACGTACCTTACCTACATATCTCTTTAATTCCGATTGCTACATCATTCGCAAGTCTGAGACCATGTTGCTACAACAACTAAATGCTTTAGTATCATTGAGTTCAAGGTATTTCAAAACTGAAATCACTTTACTAACTAATTAAACAGTTTTCTAAGAAAAAATTAAACAGCTTACATACACACACAAAAAATGGAACAGGTTTAGTATTAGAGTGTGTTTTTTTCGTACGTGTCAAGCAAACAGGAAAAGTGCAAGACAAAGTTATTTGCTGAAAGGTGTGCTTCTTTGCGATGATTGTTGATTAAAGACAAAAGATTTTGTGTGTGTGAAAGGCTGGAGGGCTTTTCTCAGAACAGATGGAGGTGTGTGTAAGTGCGAGTCGGTACGAATGTCTGAGCTAAAGGGAAGCATGATGCCATTGTATTGAGATGCCAAGAATGTTAGCAGTGTATGAAAATTTTGCACACACCAGGGAAATGGCCAAACGTTCTGATTTTCTGAACCTTGATGTCACTGTTTAGTGTTGACAAAATTGCACTTTGAGGTTTGGTGCACTTTAAACCAGAACTTCCTTCCTGAAATTGAAATAAAATTCCATGAAAGTGTTAGATATTGTTGGTCGCATTTAGGATATATTGGGGGTTATTTTTAACTACATATAAAATGTCCATAATTGACTAAACCCTTATCATATTTGTCTTGTGTGCTGGGTATGGGTATAATGGTACTAACGAGGGACCCCAGGCTGTACTGTAATACTCACTGACTAATCCCCTTTAAGAGAACCCCTGTTATCATCTTTTTGAGCATTTTATCATCTTTATAAAGCTTTTTTGGAGGGTCATCCAAATGCAATAAACTAATATGACTGTAGACATCAAGGGCAGAACTTATTCAGGAAGTATTCTGATCTAATTCAATTTAAAAATGGACGCATGCGTACAACAAAATGCTATGCTAAGCTAGGTACAGTACCAAGCCAGTATGCCTCTTAAGGGACTGTGTAAATTGTCAGTGAAATTGTTTAAACTACAATACACTAGCTCTCTTTATCTTTTCTGTGAACAGTTGATATAATACTTCAGGCAATGAATAATTTTCATCATTGAAATCAACCTAAACATTTGCACTATACACAAAATTTGCATTTCAAGAAGGTTGCATGGAGCATGTGTGAATTTCACCATGTTGATCATGCATTCTCAAACCAATCTTACTACTTTGATTCTTTCAAAATGTTATAAAAAAATGTATATTCTCATGATGTGATCATGCATTGTTCAAGCAGATATAACCCAGCTAATGGCATGGTGGTGCATCTGACACTGTTGATGCCGCACATCTCATGGCGCAGTGCTTAGAAAGGATTTCTGTTTACGTAGAGGTTTCCATAGGTGGCATGATGATTTAGTGATTTGCATTGATGCCATCCATTGTTGTGGATTTGCTTGTTACACCTCCCCATGTTTGGTGGATTCCATCCAGGTACACTGGTTTCCTCCTGCAGTCCAAAGACAAGCGCTGTAGGCTGGTATTTCCAAATTACCTGTAGTGTATGAATGGGTGTGTGAGTGTGTGTGTGTTTATGGCCTGCGATGGGTTTCTACCCCAACCAGCCCTGTGCCCTAAGTTCACTGGGATCTTACACAGGACAAGTGAAATACAGTCCACTTTCCAAGAGAGTAAGTTGCAGCCAGGTGCTGCTAATTATCAGCCCTTTATGAATTGATCATCAGCAGCTGTGTAGACCTCTATAAAAGCAGATGTTTTGGTAGTTTGCTAGTCCGCTAGCATTTAGGTGCGTGTTAACACCATGCCAAGAAGGAAAGACATATTCAATGTTTTTTTGAGAAGCAATTGTTCTATCAAGCTAGAAGTTATAAAACAATTTTCAACCAATTTGGAGTTCAACATTCTACAGTGACATTTTAAAAAGCATTAAAAAGAGTTGTCAATCTTCTTCCTAGGAATAGATGTCCCAGCACATCCAAAGTCAGACCATGCATTGCTCAGAGATATACAAAAAAAAAAAAAAAAAAAAAAGAGCTACATCTCAGACCCTAAAGGCTGAAACCACTTCTATCTAAAATGAAAATGGAAGCATGACTGAGGTTTATAAAACTGCACCAGTAAGAACGCACACAAAAACATCTAAAACAACTAAAAAAAACTAGTTTTAAATTTTAAAATGTCAGAAACATTTACGCTACAGCCAGTGACAGAAGTAAAAAATTGAGTATGATACTGAGTCTTGAAGTCCATTTCAAACCTGCTTTCTAGCCTGATATGATGCAAATGTCAGAATATCTTTATCTTTATTTAGTTAGAGCTCACACTAAATTATTATAATCTGCTCAATTCCCAGAGAGTCTGTTTCAGAGGAGAGCTTGTGTGTAACACGACGTGTTTCTTGGTCTTAGGCCCAGCCAGGTCTTTCTTGCCTGTTGCTTGGAACATCTGGCTCAAGTTAGCCTCTCTGAGGTAGGTATTAAAAACAGAAACTCGGCAGATCGACCTTCTGAAATATTGCCTTGATTCATGCCTTAATAACTCCAAGCAAGGCATAACATTTACACGTATGTATATTTCAGAGCCATCAGCAAGCATTAGGCCACGTGGCTGCTCTCTGCTAGAACTGATTTATCACAATTACACACACACACACACACACACCTATACACACACACACATACACACACACACACACACACACACACACACACACACACACATACACACAGTTCACAAGGAAAAAAAATGGCCCTGGTCCTGCACCTCTAAATAGTGTCACATCACAAAGCGATCTGTCATTGTGTAGAAATCGAAGCCACTTCGGATCCTGCAGAGCACTGAGAGAGTAAGCATAGTGGGGTGGCAAAGAAACGCGAGAAGCTTGACGACATCATGAAAGTGTTTTCTAAGGTTACAGAGAGAAAAAATGGTAGGTTTTAATTCAAGGCAAAGCAGCCACTTTAGAAATGAGTAATAACATAATAGAACACGATAGAAGTGGAAAGTTACATTCTGAATTTTCTTTAAGATCCTCACCAGGAAAGTGTCCAAAGTACAGTATATTAGAACCTCTGGATCCTGTATGTGAAACATTAACAGCAACTGGTCACATGTTCACTTCGAACATACTTAAACTGTACAGACTTTTGCTTTCCTTTTTGAAATCTGCAGCAGTGTCCAAAAGTGTTAAGACAACATTTGACATTGATTATTGTTCTCCCTGAACACAAAACAGGTGATGTCACTGGTTAGTTTTGCATATACAAACAATCAAAATAGAAAAGACATGTAAATCAAGTAAAATATGAAATAAATAAACATCAAACCTCACTTAACCTTAATTTATGATTTCTCCTGCCACCGGCAGCATTAAAAAACAAACTGAAAACGGTTCCCTTTTCTTCTTGCTACCGTCCTTGTTAACATTCTTAGGACCCATGGTGCTATGTCTTCACTAAATATTGCACAAAATGCAAAATAACACACAAACTTGCTTCACCTGGCATTCCACTGACGTCAACATGTTTTGAACGGCTCCTGGATGTGTGCGCAACTTAGCTGGCATTCGGTTCTGTTTGCTCATATGATGAAAATGCTTCGTATGCTAAGGAAAATTTCTTATTCTTTAGGGGAAAATTCTTAAGGTGGGGCGTTTATATGCCGAGGTACCACCGTATTTCGTTACTGTATAGAACAAAAACGTGAGATATATGTTTTACTTTCTGAAGCCAGGGTGTCGACCTGCGTACAAAAATGACTAAAAATAGGGAATTCTTAAGTTAATTTGCGAACGTCCGTGGCAAATCACTGTGATCTTCATGAAGCAATAAAGATAAAGCAGGCTTGGATGGAGAAAGCAACACCAGAGTAGTGCAGACTTCTGTTTGACTCTAAGCCCACCCAGATCAAGCAGGTTTTGAAGAATAAAGGACTCTGTGACTGTTGTATAGCAATTTAAATGCATAAAGTAACACATTATTCTTATTATCTTGATTCTCATTATTTTCAGAATTCACTTTTGTCCAACACTGTACACCATCTAGTACCTATTAAACTGAGATTTGCCCAAGCATGTCTTTAAAACTTTACCATTTATAATTCATCTAAATGAGGTTATGTTTTTTTTTTTAAATATCCCACCAAGTTATTAGCTAATTACTCAAACCTAACTCAATAAAACAGAACATGTGATCTTCTACACTTCGAATTTCTTCACACTTTCTTTGCTCTGCCTTTCCACACAAGAATGCATATGTATGAAGAAGAGAAACATAGTTTGCATCTTGTCACCCGCACAACACTTACACAACACTTAAGAAGAGAAAAGTGTTGTGTTTTTTATGTTTTGTGCACATAAGGTATGCTGTAGTTAAAATCTCACTTGGTTTTTAATAAAGCACTTACCATTATTTTACATTAAGTCCTTTATTTAGTTTCTAGCAAAGAATAGCACTTTTTTGGATTCTGGTTATATATTTCAGACTGAAATTAAATATACCTGTTTTACCCATTAACTCTAAAGCTACATTTACATTACAAGCAACATTGCCCAATTCCGATATTTTTGGGCAGATCAGATTTGCACAGTTCACATTTGTAATTACAAGTGACTTTTAGCAAAAATATGCTCGGCATGTTGCTCTGGAAAAGGCAAGCTATTTGACGGCTGTATTTATTGAGGTCCAAAAGAAGGAAGAAGGAAGAAAGCCAGATGCCTCACTATTACTAGCAGTGCTATGAAATCTGCCAGTGCCCATACATGCACACAGCCAAAAAGTCACATTAATTCCAATCTGACTGGTCTCATTTAAGTCACATGACGCTGTATAAGATATGTATCCCATCTAGGACCACATACAAAAGAACAGGAGCTTTTCTCTTTGGGCATGAGGCAGGTTACACCCTGGGTGCCAATCCATTACAGGACGAGCACACACACACACATATTGGACAATTTGGAAACGCTAATGACCCTATCCTGTATGTCTTTGGATTGTGGGAGGAAACCGGAGTATCCTGAGAAAACAGACCCAAGGTGGGAATTGAACCCTGGACCCTGGAGGTGGAGGTGATTAGGATTAAAACTAGGCATTAAGTCACTTTAGGTTAGTAATGTGTGCTTCTGCTAAATGTAATAGATGTAATAATAGATGTAATAGGCCTGACACTACAAAGCTAATAAAGCTAACAATTGTCTTTGCAGAAAACATTTTTTGACATATTAATACCATTTGTATGCACTAAAATTAATACTAAAAAAACAATAACAAAAAAAAACTAAATATACAGTTTTTATCAGAAATAAAAACAAATTCTAGACTGCCTAAACTATACGTTTTATTCTTAAATTCCTGCTTTCAGTTAAGCATTACAGTATATGTTCAAATGACTTTCAACCGAGGTTAGGGTTGGTGTGTAGATGATTCACTATGGGGGTCGGACACAGGATAAAAGCTCTCTCAGGTCCCCGGCTGGGACTCTGATGGTGTCTCAGAGGGGCAAGAGAGCATTTTGTTAAGCTTAAAAGGTAAATGTGTGCTCCTAGGCGGCAGGGTTAACGGTGAGGATGAAGGAGAGAGTGAACAAGCTTTCTGGATAGCAGATTAGAGATGGTGGTCTCACCTCCGTCTCCCTGAGGACGGTAAAGGAAGGAATGGAAGGAAAAGTGTGCGAGCGAGACATCTAGAACGAGCTTATGAATGTCTAAAAAGCTGTTGAGGTGAGAGAACGAGAGGAGAAGTGATAGATGAAGAAGAGGAAAGGTGAAGAGAGAAAAGGGAGGATGAAGCGGAGGTGTACGTGATCAGAGATCCCAGGAGATGAGAATGTGAAGAGGTTTCATTTGGGTCACCTTTCTTTGACATTAGCATCAAGCTTCCAGCTTGAACACACACACACACACACAAGTACTATAAGATAGATAGATAGATAGATAGATAGATAGATAGATAGATAGATAGATAGATAGATACTTTATTGATTCCAAAGGAAATAAATAATTTTATGAGCTGGGAGTGAGTTTTTTTTTAGCTTTTGTTTTCTACTGTAGCTTGTGAAAGCAATAGCATTGAGCATATGACAAAATTCTCTCAGAAGTACTGATAGTATTAATCTATGAAATCCTACCCAGTTAGCACAATGACAAGGACTTCTCAGATATTAGCTAGTTAACGTTTGCTAGCCAGCTAGATAAACCCTCTCAGAAATTTTGTAGAGGTAAAATTATATTTTATTATCAACAAAGATTATAAACATTATAATATATCACTTAGAAATATTATCAAGTTATCACACCTTAATGACCTTCTAACCAGCAAATTACTGGTAAATATAAGTGAGTATATAATTCTGACAACAACAACAACAACAACACAGTAAACTTGTTTTATTACAAGCAAAGATGATGGACAATAAAATATTCTCAGAAATCCTCTCAGATTATATGAAATGCCTAAAGATATAAGGATTTCCCACATATCCAGTCTTTTTTTTTTTTCATTAGACAACTAGCAATAAATATCAGTGAATAAATAAATATGAAAAATCCTCTTGGAGAACCTGTCAAGTTAGCATGTTTTGTTATTAGCAAACATTAATTACATTTATACATTACATATAACCACAAGAAGCTAGCCACTGCTAGTAATAAAACAAAACAGCATTTTCACAATCCTCTCTCTGAAAAATTCTGTCAGATACACATATGTTTACTAACTATTTGATGATGAATTTGGGATGTCTTTAGCAAAATACCTAGCATAAAATGCATGAATATATGAATGAATGAAACACGTTAGTATATTTTTGTTTTGTTTGTTTTTTGCATCACTGCAGATATAAACATATATAAACCC
>JAOTRS010000012.1:4884901-4899609 GCA_028565755.1 Dinotopterus cunningtoni | reverse complement strand
ACTTATCAGACCACATGACTTATTTCCATTGATCTTTATGCCAAGAAATTGAAGATCTTTTTTCAGATACAGTATGTCACACTAACAAATGGTTTTCTTGTGGACACACAGTTGTTTAGTCCCAATCCTGTGTGTTTTTATCACACTGTGTGTGCAAATGCTTTTACTTTTACTATTAAACATTATGTAACTAGGTTTTTTCCCCCTTTTTTTCTTTTACCATGCAAGTTCATCAAGCATTTAAGTGATTTCCATTTGTGATTTTTTTTTCCGATCACACTTCTTGCACAAAGTTGACAGTTCAGCACTATCCTTACAGGTTTCTTAATCGATGTTCAAGTAATTTCTCCTTCGTTGTTTTCTTTGCTTGATCCAGCTCAATAAAAGAAAAAAAAAGAATTATTTTTTTGTGTGTATTATAATGTCACAAATCTTTTATATTATAGAAAATTTCTGACCAAACTGCATCTAGGATCTGACAGTACCATGGTGCGTGTATATATATATATATATATATGTGTTTCTAGGTCACATTTACAATGAAGATCACTTTACTTGATCAGATGACTTAAAAGCAAGTTGAGTAAATAATTGTTACCAATTACTTTTTACTCCTGCATAAACACAATAATTAACATGAGCGCTAAAGTGTCCAGAAATGTTATACAAAATTTAAATGAATAGATATAACAGAAACCTAGCGCACAATGATGCTAACGTCTATTCCGAGCGTTATGCATCCATAGGCAAAAGTGTATTTAAGCAAATCTCATAAATTAGATCAAATGCTCAACTTGATGTCTTCGGACTGTGCAGCGCTTGTGTATACACTGAACGCTGTACATTCCTTAATGTATCAGAACTGTTGTTGTTCTATGCGGGGATGATTGTCATACAATCTCTTTGGTCTCTCTGAGTCTGTGTGTGGTCTCGTGGACAAAGTGACATTTCTGTAATCAGAGGTAATCACACAGAAAGTGTTCTGCCGTGCTATCTGCTCTTCTGTTGACACTTCTACGTTCCCCAAATCCCTCGAGTTTGGTTCTGATGATCCTTCGTATCTTCCTGTGACCTAAAATAGACATCTTTTATATTCACAGTCCCTCTCTTTCGCATCCATTTGCCCGACCGACAGTTACGACCCTTACTTGGGGCAGATGTATGCTGTGTGTTTTGACACTTCATCCCGAAAGGCGCTACTCTGTGACACCGCCTCTCCCCCTCTCTCCCTCTCTCACCTCTTCTCCCAGCGTCCCCCGGCGCTAATCATTTCATTTTCTGCCTGAATATTTCCAAATTGAATTAAAAGCGGATGAGAGGTGTTAAGAGCACTGGTACCACCTTACAGCCTTACACCTCCAGCTCGACAAGGGCATCTCTCTCTCTCGCTCCATCTCTCGTTCTATCATTTCCTCTTATTTTTCTGTCGATCTGATTTTGATTTGCGGGTGAAGGAGGTGTGAATCCGCGACGAGCGAGCTTCGTTACCGCATCACTGCGGTAAAAGTTATCCGCTCACGCTATGAGATGGCGAGGGCTTGAGTGACACGATGACGCCACACGACTCACCTCATCCCCCTGGTGTGAAGAAAGCATGTGAAAAGATGTTGGATGTGTTCGGAAGTTCCACTAAATGACTTGTTAGGGTAATGCACTCCTCCACAAGAAATACAGCAATCGGCTGGTTATGTCTACGCCTAGATTGTTTTTGCTTTTAATATTCCTGTGTGGATTTATATTGCGTAGGGGTTTACTTCCTGTGTCATGCTACAATGATGTTCTAATTCTAAAGTGAAGTTTCTTATTCTACTTAGCATATACAGTGTACTGTCCTTAATATGCATGGTATTTAAGGATTAAATACCTGGGAAAATACAGTATATTATTATGGGAAAATGATCAGTAATAAACCCCTTTATGGCAGTGTTTTCCATCATTTTCTCCCTGAAATATGATTAAAAAAAAAACAGTATGACAGAATATTTTATTAAAGAATGACATCATACTTTCAAACCATTTATAGTTCATTTAAATGTGGTGGAACGTCTGTTGTGGAATTGTTTCCTCACAAGAGACCCATTTTCCATCGCTTGAAGTTAATAAGATTTTAAAAAAAAACTGTGGCTTGTCATGTAGCCAATAAACCCTAGAACAGATTAGAAAACTTAAATTTTGTACAATTATGTAACTTTTCCTTTCATTACTTTTCAACAATGTGCAAAAATAAATTTGTCAATTACTAATTCTAGATATGTGCTTTATTTATTAATTTTTTAATTTATTAATTTTATGGCATTCTGCTATGCAGTCTTATCTCTTACACGACTAATCTGAGTTAAAAAACAAAAAGTTTCTCCCTCCCCCAAACTTTCACATGAGAAATCTGCTCTGATCACTCTCTTCCTCTCTTCTCTCTGAACAAAAGCCTCCGCACATCCCTTTCTCATTATATCTCAATAAATTCAGCTTGAGGCCTGCTATTTTTAACGCACATTGCCACGCACCCCTTATCATAGACCGTGAGACATTTTTCTTCTCATTTTTGTCCCTCCCTATTTTATTTTATTTTTTTATTTCTTTATTTCCTGGAAACTTAATCAAACCGACCCAGGAACAATTTGTTCAAACATTAGACAGCATCGTGAGCTTGAAGGTCGTGCATATGTCCATACATGTGAGAGCGTGTTGGCACACAGACACAGACTGTAGATAATGTGATAAGAGCTGGTTTATGTCTTAGGGTGCTGTTCATTCTGGATGTCTATGCTAAGTGAAACAAGCGTGAACGCAATGTCTTTTCCCATAGACGTATCCTTTTAATTCAGGCCAAAAATAATCAGAGCGCAGATTTTGTATATTAAAAAAAAAATCAGAATGAAATACAATATTAATAATTCAATTCAACTATATTGTCACCATGCAAATACACAGGTACACAGTGTAATGGAATATAGTTGTAATCCAAAGTTGCCACAGGGGAAAAAAAAAAATAAAATAAAGCTAGTTGAGCTGTTATAGACTTTTTGGAAGCCCTGTCCACTTGCAAAGACAGAACATCCTCCAGGTGTTCCAATTTCCTCCCACAGTTCAAAGACGTGCAGGTTAGGCTAATTGACGTTCCTAAATTCCTCGTAGTCTGTGTGTGTGTGTGTGTGTCTGGCACCCCATCCAGAGTGTACCCCACCTTGTGCCCTGAGTCCCTTGGGATAGATACCAGGCCTCGTTTGACCGTACGATTCCAAGTATAAGCAACCAATAACAACAGTTGTCTTAATTCTCAATTCCAAAAATCAAGTTGATTTGAAAAATCACTTCAGCCAAAATTCCAGATTTGTAAACTATAATGCAATTCAAAATAATGGATAAATTAGTTTAGTTTTTTTTTTTTTTTTTACAGGGGTTACTTTACATGTTTACATGTTCCCCCCCATGCTTGGTGGGTTTCCTCCAGCTACTCTGGTCTCTTCCTACAGTCCAAAGACATGCATTGTAGGCTGATTGGGATTTCTAAATTGACTGTGTGTGTGTGTGTGTGTGTGTGTGTGTGTGTGTGTGTGTGTGTGTGTGTGTGTGTGTGTGTGTGTTTGCGCCCTGCGATGTGTTGGGATGACAACTGCCTTGTGTGTCATGAGTTCCCTGGAAACGACTCTAGACCCTGTGACCATACAGAGGATAAGAGATGTAGACTGTGGATGGATGGATAGCTAGCTAAACATTTACTTTTATACTGTAAAATTTGGCAGACGATCTTAACCAGAGCAATTAACATTGAGGGCCTCAAGGGTCTTGCTCGAGGGCCCAGATGGGGACGTTTTGTCGTTTAACCACTGAACCTCCCCCATCCCTGATTTTACCTGCAAACTCTTTTGAATGAGTAGATTTAATGTGATTCGGTGTAAGTGATGCAGTTTGATTGTGAGCCTTTTTTTTTTTTTTTTTAAATTATGTTTTCTGATTTGTAATGCCACTTGAATTCTTGAATTCCTGTAAACAAGGAATTGATTTTTTTTGGGCTTGACGCCACCTTACCACGACCTGACACTTTACTCTGCATGAAACTGACATTGCGTTGTCCCAGTACATGATCCATACATGATACATACATCTTCAAATATCATCAAGGTCAAGAAATGTCCATAAACACACCAGGTATGAGCTGACTGATAGAAGGTAAACCCATTTCCCCCTGTGGTTAAAGAGGGAATGCAACGACAGTGATGCTTCCATCTTACATAACATTCTTTTCAGAAGTTTAACCTCGCTCGCCAAACCCAGGCATCATGGCGCTACGTCAGCTCCTCATATGTGGTTCCGTCTTTTCCTTCTCCTCTTACGCTGTCCCTCTCAGCGCTGGGCAGTTAAAAGAACGGGTAAGGGTTCAAGCCTCAATAGTTTATGTGGAACATTTTGGAAGTACTCTGTAATAGGATTCACAAAGGGTTTCTTCAGGGCGTCAAACTGAGAACCTTTTATGGCTGTAACATTTAATCTTTCATGTTGATGTCTTTGCATGTTGATGCAAAAACACGAATAACTGTTGATCACACAAACCACACGCTGTCAAAAGTGTAAGATGTCTGTTTTGATTTGCTCTGTTTTTGAGTTCGTGAAGTGTCACATCATTTAAAAATAAAATCTTTCTGACGCGTATGTGATGAGTGTGTGACGGACTCAGACTGTACCGTTGAAGTCCAGTGTCAAATTTCAATAGAAATGAATTGTCAGGTTGCGATATTGATATTAATTAATTCTCAAATTTGATTAGTCAGAAGGCTCTTTTTTTTGCTCATCTCCAAGTTTCTGTTTTACCTCACTTATTTACTATTTAATCTTATTCCTTGTTCTTTTTTTGTTTACTTTATTACATTTTTTTTAGGTATTTGAGTTGAGGTAGACACAGGTGCGGAATAGATTTATTAGAATGCCAACAACTTAGAAACACGAACATAAAACAACACATGTGAATAGTGTGACAACAACAAAAGTATGACGATGCTAGTGCTAATTAATGTAAATGTAAATAAGGTGCAAAGCAGTCATGTGACTAGGGTGTCATCTGGTGGTGTGCAGTGGCTGATGGGAGATGTAGTCAAATTCAAATTTCTTTGTCACATACACAGCCATACACAGTATGCCATCCATCCATCTAGGTAAATCTGTAGTCTAAATAGGGACCATCAAGACCAATAGTGGATACCATTGTATTTATTCCTATTTTACGACTGTGGTTGGTTCTCTGGTCAACATTCACATGTGCATTCACACACAACAGGCAATTTGGGAACATTAATGAGCCTATTTTGCATGTCTTTAGACTGTGGGGGAAACCGAAGTACCTAGGAGGAAACCCACCTAGCACGGGGAGAACATGCAAACTCCGTGCACACAGACCCCATGGCAGGAATCGAAACCGGACCCTTGAGGGGTTCTAAACACTAAACCACCTTGCTGCCATACCCAGTTTAATATGCAGTGAAATGCTTATGTGACTGTCTGTAACCTAAAATAAGAGTCATTACAATAAAAGTAAAAAAGGGCACTAGCGATACAATTAAATTAAAGATAGAAAAAAATAATAATAATTTTAAAATGTAGGTTATTTCAAAAAAGTAGGAATATACAAAAATGACAAAAATAAAATACAAAAATTAAAATAGAAATATAATATATATTTTATTTTATAATAATTTGTATAATTCTTTATTTAATTACGCTGCAAACATTGACAATTGTGACAAATGTTTGAGTCCACAATAACACTTAAACATTTTACTTTTTGTTACTACTCATTGCCAAAAGTGTGTCTTAATTCTTAAAATGTCTTTTTAAAAGGCTATTTATATCTCCGGTACTTGGTATATGTGTGTGTGGTGATGTCAGGGCTGGCCGGTACTCTGCTTACCAGGCAGCTCCTTAGTTAAATCAGCCTTCTGACACATAACGTGCTTATTTGTGGTCGTGAAATATTGAGCTTTAACGTGCTTACAGTGGAAGAGTGAAGTCAGTCCCCTGATACATACACACATACACACACGTACACACATACAGTACGAATGCACACACTGAACCCACTTCTTCCCTATTTCTCTCCAGAGGACATTTCTAGCAGATCTGCCTGAAAATGACGGCTGCGCTGCATCTTCAAACAGGTTTGATCATCGGGGCAATTACACACTACTGTACCAACACCAACACACTAACACACACATGGTGTAAATAGTTTCTTTTTAAAATAAAATGAAAGTGGAGCAACATGAGGTGCCAAAAAGAAAAATTTTTATTTTCATAGCTATTTTAAACAGTAGAATAAAATGCTCAAAAGATTCATGAAGCTGAAAGAACAACCACAATCCTAAATCAAGAATTGTACTAAACTGATTGATGTGGACTAACACTCCATAGATGTGATAACCTGGTCATTCAGTACATTCAGGTCATCAGCTGACCCAGTTTTATTGTCGCATTACAGTATGTTGCTGAGGCTAGACCTGAGCAACTAAAGAAACCGCTGATCGTAACACTGCCTCCAGAGGCTTGTTCAGTGGACACTACTGTATCTACTGTATGATGGGTGCATCGCTACATGCTCTTCCCTTCTTACCCTGGTGTACCCATTACTCTAATCTGAACTTAATCGGTTAATCTGAACTCATCAGACCACAAGACAATTTTCCATTGCTCCAAAGTCCAATCTTTATGCTTTCTAGCTAACTTAGAAGTGAGTTGAGCACCCATCCTTTTTAATCCCAATTCTTTAGATAGAAATAGAAAACCTATTATGCCAAATTTAGATTTAAGACATTGTTAGACATAGATAAATTCCTTTCGTCCTTTTTAATTTTATTTTTGTATTGTCCAGCCAATTAAAACGTGTGATCTCCTAATGTGACCTCATATAAGAAAAGCTCTCCCCCGCTTGTTGCTCCACTCTGCTGTTCTCTGGTGGGGAGTAGATTGCCGGAGCTCATCCAGCCCTGAATGTTGCAGTATTTAGGGATTTAGTTGTACAATTTGCATTTAGATAAGAATGCATACAGTACTGTACACACACAAACCTACCTACCATATTTTTTGCAAGTGAAGAAATAAATTTGTCTATTAAACTATTCATCGAGCTTGCTCCCAAACAGAACTATTTCAGGGTTTTTTTTATTGTGTAATATAAAGGCGGCAATTATTTGATTCCAAGTTATGAAAATGTGTATCTTATGAACAATTTTCCCTCTAATTGCCGCCATTTGTCATGGTGTAGGAAAGGTACGCACCTCTCTGGAGTTACGCTTCTCATAAAACACTGATTTACACTCCTGAACGGAAATTAACATTTAATTCTGTTTTATCTTCTGTAATTAGAATGCATGTTTCATACCTCCACACACAGCGACACACCATCCATGGGGCCGGGGGTGTGTGTGTAGGGGGGTATTCATTTTGAAAAAGAAAAAAAAAAAAAAGATTTTATCAACATAATCTACTGATGTGTTTTAAAGGAGTCTGACCTTATTTCCTAAATTAGTGCAATTCATAAGATTTATAGGGTTTGAGAACTTAGCTAATTGAATCTGCTGAGTGAGGAACACAGGAAAAATAATGATATATGAGGCGAAGAATGATATATTGCAACAAATATGGAGGGAACAATAGCTTTCTTCAGCATGTTTCACGTGTAGGAAAAAACCTACTGTGCTTGCAGGCCATATTTAAAGAAATGAATCAATCCATACAGGCAGGTTTTTTTTTTTTTTTTTTGGTAAAATTGTTGGTGACTACACAGCTCTTCTCACTGAACTCCTTTATTCTATGATGAAACACATCATTAGGTTTTCAAATAGTGAGGTTTAGATTCCTGTTTTCGTCTGACAGGAAGAGAACCTGATTTTTGTGTTCTGCTGTTGTATCCTGAGGTGGCACAGTGGTGTAGTGGTTAGCATTGCACCTCCAGGGTCCGTGTTCGATTCCTGGACAGGTTCGATTCCTGTCGATACCTGTCGGTGGGTTTCCTCCAGGTACTCCAGCTATCTCCCACAGTCCAAAAACCTGCAGATTAGCCTAATTGTCGTTCCCAAATTGCCCGTAGAGTGTGTGTGTGTGTATGTGGGTATGTGGGTATGCCCTGTGATGGATTGGCACCCTGTCCAGGGTGTACCTCGTCTCGTGCCCCAAGTCTCCTGGGATAGGCTCCAGGCCCCCCGCAACCCTAATATACAGGATAAAGTGGTATAGATAATGAGTGAGTGAGTGAGTGTTGTAACCTGCCTCAAGGTTTGACATTCTATGGTTTCTGAGATGCTTTTCTGCTTAGCATGGTTGTAAAGAGTGGTTGTTTAAGTTACATTAGTCGTGGACAGTGGTGGCTCAATCGGTTAAGGCCTAAGGGGTTAAGGTCGGGGGCTCAAGCCCCAGCACTGCCAGGTCGCTACTGTTAAGCCTTAACCCTATCTGCTCCAGGGGCACTGTGTCCTTCTATCCTACAGTATGTGAAAAAAAAATGATTTAACTTTGCTGTAAGGTACATATGGCAAATAATTAAATCTTGTTTGTTAGCTCAAGTCAGTCTGGTCTTATGTCAAAACCTGTAGAACTAACGATCAAACCTTGTTCAAGTCAAACCAGGACTTTTGATTATGCAGAATAACAGAACACATTTATGAGAGTAAAAACTGCCTTTATTTTTCTAAATAATCAATGTTTACACTAATGCACTTATCCCAGAGTTTCACTAGTGATTGAATGCCATCAAGGTAGAAAATTTTCTCAGTACGCCGGGGACATGATCGGACTTATTGCTTGACACCTGAAACACTGGCCTCCCAGGAACTCCTTTAGTTCAGAATTAGTTTGGGAGATGTGGCAATAATTCCCAGCCAGTTCCTGTAATGTGCAAGTGGTGTTTTTGAATGATTGTTTGTACAGTTCCCACAGACAGATGTGTATCTTCTTGGCAAGCTGGTGACAAGTTAACCCTCAATTTTCAAGAACCAGGTGTTCCACTAACTAAATGTTTACAGGAAAGACTGCAGGGAACCTTCCCCCAAGGAACCTTGGCCAGTCATTCATGGGTGTACAGACTTCTTTAAAATGTTTTTATCATTTAGATGTTTTAATGGGGCAAAGAGTCTCATCACTGTACTGTGCTTAAATTCTTCTGTAAATCTCAATCAGTTTCATACCTTCATTTATAAGAAATTCAAGTCTCGGTTTAATTTGAACGCCCTTCAGATATACTGTACAGAGATATATTCAAAGATACTTTGATGAAAATATGTTTCAGCTATATACTGTTTGTGTAGCAGGACTTCAATCTGAGTGAAAAGGTTTTGAAGTAGGTGTTGGTGCTCACTTTCCATGGATGAATTTTTAAAGCTTAAGCCGGAGATGTGTGATCTCCGAAGCGAAGTGTGTATTCTGCTCTAATGGCCAGGTCTGATGTTCACACATCTGAGAGACAGCAGAACCAACAGAAATAAAGATAAAGAGCGAGCGGGAGAAAGTGAGAGATTACACTTTTAACAAGGTACGTCTGTGATCATACAATAGAGGAGCTGTGGGAGTCGAAAGATCGAGGTTTGAACTAAAGAACAAATAAATGGAGGCGATGATGCGAACACCTTTTTTTGTTTGTTTGCTATGTGTGCTTGTGCGTGTTAAAGTGTCGCTGTCTCTGACGCGTTGATGTAATTGCTCCGAGCAGCTTGTCCGTTAATGTGTCCCACTGTGTATCACGCTCTTGAACGTATCCACACACATAAGCTTCTCCTATACCCACGTTTCAGTGGGATTATCAGCAATAATGACAAATCAACACACATCTGGACTGCTCTTACAATCAGCAAAATGAGTACATCTTTTTTTTTTTTTTGTTTTTTTAAAAGGTCAACAAAGACTTGTAAGGAACTGAAAATAGTTGCCAGATTGTCTCAAATAAAACATCTTTATAGTGCACTACTCACTAGGAGATCCAACGCAATCTGTATTACTATTAATAATTTAGACTGCTGCAAAATTAATAGCACCGCTTTTTCAAAAATAAAGAGGAATAAATGACAATAATAAAAATATAAATATGCAAAATACACAATTATTTCAGTTTTCAGCACTTTATAAGCATCTATTGTTAGTTTACTAATTAAAGATTGATGATTCATTGATAAGTAATTTTTGTATAACATTTAAGGATTCTGATTAAAGACTTCAAGATATAAGTTTTTTTTTTTTTTTTTTATAATTTAAATTTAGTATTAAATTATTTCTTAGACAGAGAGTATATATAATCATTCTTAGTAACATTTTACCAAATGTGCATGAGAAGGGTGGCACAGTGTTAGCACTGTGGCCTTGCACCTCCAGGGTTGAGGGTTCGAGTTCCCCTTTGGGTCTGTGTGCATGGAGTTTTGTGGGTTTCTTCCACATACTCTGGATACTTATTATTAACATGCTCTTGGAATGTTGTTCAGTGTTGTAAGCAACATGGAATGAGATAAATACAAATTCTGGATTAAAAATATATTTTTTTCTTAGTTTTAATTTATAATCCAAATCAATTATTTTTAAAAGTGTATAGCTAGAAGGGAATTTGTGCTCAAGATTTTTTTAATGCCATTTAGCTATGGATACAGGTGTCTGGCTGTACTTGGAGCTCCTAAGTACTTGAAGTGGCAGGGATGATGAAGTTGTTAGATGGTGTAGGAAGAGCAGCCATCACTTTTGCCTGCCTCTGCACCGCCGCTCACATTCATCAGGCAAATCAGTGTGGCCTTTTAATGATATAATGATGTTATAATCATGGTCGCTACTAAACTGTGCAGGCCAGGTCTCGTCACAGTGAGAGAGAGAGCGAGAAAGAGAGAGAGGCAGAGTGTGTACAGAACTATTCTAAGACTGACATCCCCCCTCTGCACACAGACTGTCTGACGCCAGATGGCTCATTCTAAGAAATATTCAACCTTAACACAGTTCCCATGTAACTTTTTTCTGTTCCCCCCTCCACCACCACCACCCCAACCTCACTCTTTTTCTCGCTCCATTTTCTCTTTCTTTTTACTGAACAGTTGCCAGGGACCCCCTCCCAGCTTCGAGCCTGTAGAACGATTAGAGTACGACAAGGCCGTGTAAAAAGAGCAAAATTTTGTCAACAGACAGGAGGTTGCTTATATAAAGTGCTCTTGTATTCAAGATGCTTTGGAGTCATTGTGATTAAGCTGTAAAGGCGGTGCCACGTTGTCCTGACATCTTCTCTCTCCTTTCTCTCTCCATCATTCCTTCACTGTATCTCTCACAAGTCAGCCCGGAGAAGTAAAACATGATAAACCCAACAAAATATTGTCTTACTGCTCCAATGAAAATAACTAGTTTAAAATCTCCTTACATGGGCAAGTCTTCAGGACAGGATGCTTTCCAGTTTAACTTTAATATGACAAGCGAGTAAATGAATGAATAAATGACTTTACCAGTAAAAAAATAATAATAAAATAAAGTAGCATACAGCCTGGGTAATAAAATCTTCTCATCCCAGGTCACTGATTTGTCCACCTTTGCATACACACATACATGTCCAGATACACACATAAATATACTGAACTTTAGTTTTGTTCTCAAATATTTTCTGAGACCACCAACACTTACGACTGTGTCTGGTTAGTGCTTTGTGTGTTTCTAAAGCCCTGGATGTTTTTACAAATGGGCTACAAGGGGAGCTTTGCTACTCCTCAGGAACATGTTTATCTTAATTAGGAGGGGCAACATATTTCTAATAGTGAAGACATGGCTGCTCTCTCTCTCTCTCTCTCTCTCTCTCTCTGTGGGATCAAAGACTGCGAGTTTGGGCCAAACTAAACTTTCTCCCACCAGTTTGCCAGAATCCAGGTGATCACACAGCTGAACCTACACACTCCCACACACACACACACACCTCCAGTGATTTCTGTGTATATGTGTGTGTGTGCGCCTGTGTGTGTGTGCACATGCATGTGTGTGTGTGTGTGTGTGTGTGTAAGTGACGGCAGGCAGGAGAATAATGCCGAGTTAAATGGACATTCTTCAGACCTGATATTACGGTGCTGTCATCATCCAGTGGGAGAACAGAACGGCCATTAGAACAACACTCAATTTCATCATGTTCTGTCACCTGTCGCGCACACACACACACAAACACGTGCGCACATTCCTGGCCCTGAGATGAACTGCCGTTATTAACTAATGCCCCCCCAACACACACACACACACACACACACACCTTTCTACTCCACCCACCTCCCCGTTTCACATGTTCATATCGCAATATTGGAAAATTAGTCTGCAAACGGATTTGACAAATATGACTACTTTTCTTTGAGATCCCCCTCCTTTCCTTCATTTTTTTGCCACTTTTCTGGTGATGTGAAAATGATGCCATTAAAATTAAGATGTCAGGTTTTATAGAGCGAGCAGGCTGAGAGGAGGATGGGAAAAAAGCAAGGGATAACAGGGATGAAAAAAGGGGATGATAGGAAAGGCTGTCGTGTTGGGCTGTGAAGAGATTGACAAGTTTAGATGGGTGCTATTAGCCTTAGTGCTGCATAAAGACATCATAATCATTTTAAATCACAATTCTGCTGCTGAGGTGTGTGTGTGTGTGTGTGTGTGTTACTCTGTGATTTTATGCCAAACCTTCTCTAATTCATTCATATCACAGATGATCTGAGCAAAGCCCTCCTCTCACATACCCTCACTTTGTGTGTTATATTGCGGTTTTATGCTAACGTGTTGCTAATACATTCCATTTTTTGTATATGTCATTTGAATTCCTGCCTAAAATCCCCTTTTCATCCTGTTTCCCATTAACATTTGCTAACTCGACCGAGGGATTTAATTATCTTCCTTATCACAAGTTTTTGATTTGGTTAGGTGCACATGAAATAATAAATGATATACAAAAAATTACTAATGCCCTATAATTACAGTTTGAATGGGTATCCATGTACAATGTTTACCTTTTGTTTAACTTAACCTCATGAACATGTGTAACATTTATCTCAGAAACTCAAGTGTAACGTTTTGTCTGTGAAAAAATTCACAGCATTTACCTCAGGACTACATAGTATGTAATGTTCACCTCAGTGACGTGAAACTTTTCCCCTCGTACTCATAATTTTATCTAAAGAAAGTTGCAGGTTTAAGCGCAGAAATATGTGTAATATACATCATTACAGAAATACTGTGTGTGGTGGTGTTGTTCTTGTTGCAATGTGTAACTTTTACCTCAGAAACCCAGGTGTAATATTTACCTAAAAAAACATTTAGTTCATTTAGGACCTAAGATTTTAGTATTTGGATTAGTGTGAACTGTATACAGGGGGGCCTGGAGCCTATCCCAGATTTAGGGCAGCTTTAGGGCTAATTTAAAATTAGCCTCAGCATGTCTTTGGACTATGGAAGGAAACTGGAGTACCTGGAGGAAACCCATCATGCATGTATAGCCCAAGGCGTGAATCAAACCCTAACCCTAACCCTAGGTCAGTACCATATGAATTTTTACCTCAGGAATACTCACTCTCACTCACTCATCTTCTATACCGCTTTATCCTGTATTCGGGGTCGTGGGGACCTGGATCCTATCCCAGGAGGCTTAGGGCTCGAGGCAGGGTACACCCTGGACAGGGTGCCAATCCATCGCAGGGCTCACACACACACATACACACACTCACACACCCATTCACACACTACGGGGACCGTCAATTAGCCTAACCTAAATGTCTTTGCACTGTGGGAGGAAACCGGAGTACCCGGAGGAAACCCACCAAGCACGGGGAGAACATGCAAACTCGAACCCGGACCCTGGAGGTGCAAGGCATACCTCAGGTATAATCTTTACCAAAGAAGCGTGTTCTAAGTTAACTTACTACATAGTATGTAATTTTCCCCTACAGGTCTGTGTAACATTTAGCAGAGGTACATGTGGAGATTAACATTTATCTCAGGAATGTAACTTTTAACTTAGAGGTTTCTCTAAACTTTACTTCAGGAACATATTATTTTTACCTCAGGAAAATGTTTGCTTTTTACCTCCAGGGAACTTTAAATATGTGTCAGTTACCTCAGGAACTCTCAGGAAGTTTGGTAAACTTTACCAAAGAAACAAGCTTTACTTTAGGCTGCACAGTGGTGTAGTGGTTAGCAATGTTGCCTGTCACCTTCAGGTTCCGGGTTTGATTCACGCCTTGGGCTATACATGCATGGTGGGTTTCCTCCAGGTACTCCAGTTTCCTTCCATAGTCCAAAGACATGCTGAGGCTAATTTGTGTTCCCAAATTGCTCATAGTGTATTAATGAGAGTGTAAATGTGTGTATATGTGTGTGCCCCGCAATGGATTGGTACCTCATGCCCTAAATCTGGGATAGGCTCCAGGCCCCCCTGTATACAGGTTAAAGTGGTATAGAAAATGAGACTTTTTCTTCAGGAGGATTGGCAGCTTTTAGGTCAGTACCATATCAACTTTTCCTCAGGAATATACACTATGTAGCTATTACCTCACAGATATGTACGTAACTTTGGAACATTTACCTCAGAAAGTTGTTCAACTATTACCTCAGGGACCTCTGACTTTTATTTTAGGGAAAATTGTATAACTTCTATCTCAAGAATATTTAATGAACATAATGGATCTGAGACATTATCTTAGAAACATTTACCTTGGAAACATATACATTTGACAACCCAGACTGAATGAAAC
>JAOTRS010000012.1:4754874-4766965 GCA_028565755.1 Dinotopterus cunningtoni | reverse complement strand
AAAAAAACCCAACACCCCTCTTCCCCCTCCTCCCTCTCTCCCCCCCCCCCCCCCCCCCCCCATAATGTTCTTCTTCCTCCTGCGATGACACAGTCTTCTGTCCTTTTCGCAGGGGCACTGGTTTGGTAATTAAGGAAGAGAAAAAGCTTTCATTATTGTCTTGCTTATCTTTTCTGGAAGGAGAAGCACGAAAATCCCCCAACAAAGAGAAGCGTGTAAGATGATTACGCTACAGTCCCAGAACCAAAATATTGAGAAGTGTGTGTGGGGGGAGCATTGCGCTGCACTTATAGAGTGTGGTAGAGGATTATGGGAGAACTCTGCTAGGTTACTGATCGAGGCAATTACTAGAAGGACTTATAGCTTGACCTTAAGTTCTGTTGTATATTTGACGATTAGCCCTCTATTTCCAGTCAGCATGGTGGTTAAAAGTTTCCTATTTCGCAAAATATACAATATAAAAAATATATTTTTCCTATTTTGAAAAAAAAATTATCAGGTGCAGATCTACATTTGTATAACATTGCAGAAGTGTCTGTAACGCCACCTAGGATATTTAGTTGGACAAGACTTCAGGCTCGAAGCTAACAGCATAAACAAAAATTAAGCACGTGCCAAGAACCAATTTCTCCCCCTCCCCACTACCTTGCTGGCCAGCATTTATTTTATTTTTGTTCTCCATTCTCAGGTACGCTTGCGTATTTTCACTGTGCAATGACAGCAACTGGCAGTATGCACCTACTTGGTTTGTAAGCTGTTATAAAACATAAAAAAAGAAGAGAACGAGGATGTTAAC
The DNA here is from genome assembly GCA_028565755.1 of Dinotopterus cunningtoni. Classification (NCBI taxonomy): domain Eukaryota; kingdom Metazoa; phylum Chordata; class Actinopteri; order Siluriformes; family Clariidae; genus Dinotopterus; species Dinotopterus cunningtoni. The sequence goes on along the minus strand of JAOTRS010000012.1, from coordinate 4,766,169 downwards.
CTACGGGCCATGCCTAATAGCAATATTTCGGAAAAAAAATGTTAAGAGTAATGCTCTTGCATACCTTCCTATTTTATCAGAGATGGCTGTGTAGGTCAGAGGATGAGATTGAAGCATGCTACATGCACACAGATGTTTTGGGGGAGATTGACGATGACGTTGATTTTAAACAGCAATCTTCTTTTGTTCTCAGGTACGATTGGCTCCCATAGTTGATTTGATCCATGCCCGGGAACCATTCTCAAGCCCACCTTTTCATGGGTTCGAGCATGGCTCTTAAGCACGAAACTATTTTTTTCTCACTGATCAAAATGACCCAGACTTTGGGGCCAAGTGTTCTTGAAAAAGATCCCAGGTCCTAATGTGAAATGCCCTAAAACAACATAGTTCCTCAATTATGTTGGAGAAAATGCACATTAAAGCTCACCAGTGAGAAGCGCATTGTTTACATCCCATGTCCTTTCCCCTTCAGTGAATTTTATTTGTGTTAAAATGCAATGCCCCTTGTATCGCAGTAGCAAGAAGTCAGAGTTCTAACTGCTACAGATAAAACTTAGATTCCATTTAGGAAATAATAATAAAAACATTTTCTGCCAGCCTCTTGTGAATAGGTTAGCATTCCGTGCTCAGAGTTAAATAGAGAGATACGGCGCAAATCGTTCTTGCTTTTGATCATCCGCTGCAAAGGTTTGGTTCAGTCAGGACCATCGGGCCATCCAGCTCTCAGGAGACATGGTGACCCGTGGAATTCTCTGGCTGCTAATCGGTGTGATGGCTCGCAGGCATAGATACCTCAGCGTGCATGTGTGTGTGTGTGTGTTTGTACTCCTGCTGAGCTCTGCTATAAGGGAGTCCATAATGACAATAATGTGTTTAACTTGTAAACTAGTCTGAGACGGATTACTGGTGTCCACGAGAAGTGCGCGGAGGCGACGATTCAACTGTTCACCTTTTTCCCTCAACATCTGTCCTCGTAATGACCTGTCCTCTCTCCTGTCTCTCGCTCTTTCTCTCCCTCTCTCGTGTGTGCTACCTCAGGCGTCTTCTCACCGAGTCTTCATTGCATTTCCCAATTAGAGTCGGACTCATTATTAGTTTATTAGCAGTGGCAGGGGCTCAGCGAAAATGTGTTTGCTGATATTCACTTGTTAATGACCAAATTCAAACCCTATTGAATGTATTCACAGCTGTGAGAGGTGGGCTAATAATAGCTTCCCAAAAACAAAAGATGAAGGAAATGGCATTATAGGGGCATAACAATGGAGGCCCATTGGAGCTCTAATGGCATGCCCTTTCATTTAGAAATTGTTTCCTTTTTTCCCCTCCGAGCTGCTGCAGGTTTTTCTTCTTCTTTCCCTTCTTTTTTTTTTTTTTTGCTAAAGCCTCTCACTCAGCAGATGAAATTTCTACCAGGTCAGGAGAATGGGTGTTTTTGTAAATCAAGCGCCCTGGAAGGTATCATTACCTAAGGGAAATACCTCTCCTCACCTTGCTGCGACACACACACACACACACACACACACACACACACACACACACACACTGCTTAATCAATTCCCTGTCACGTGACCACTTTTATTCTGCATTAGCGTGGTCTTAACAAGGCAGGTAAATTGTTCATTAGGGTGTAGGTAAGGAGGTGTGTGTGGGGGATTCTGGGAGTGGAGCAGGGGGGACAGGAAAAGTGAGAAGAACAAACAAGTCGAGGCATTTGTTCACAGTGTAATCTACACATCAATTATCCTGCTGCGCTAATTAGCACCTAGCCATACCCCAGGTACCCGGCGCTCACACACGCTCCAGCTTTCATGCCCTTGATCAAATAAGAAGCAGATTGACGGAAATATAGGGAGAGTAAACCCATGGGCTGGTGGAGGGAAGGTAAGAAAAAAAGACCTTAGATCAAAATTTCCTTTTCTACATCCTGAAATCCGGTGTGCAATCCCACCAGAGCTCGAAGTGAAAGGGAAGGAATCTACTCAATTATGTAAGTGGACATGCATAAATATCATAGATTGTGTACTCACGAAGAAAATCGGCGTGTTAATTTTGTGCCAACGCCTTTGCGAGTGCTTGGAAAGTTCGCACATTTCATGGGTTTATGTGTATAATTCATGAGTTTATGTGTCTCAACCAGGCTTCAAAAATGGTCCGATTCCATAAATTACTTCATTGTCTGTGAAAAAAAGGGCCCAAATGTGCCGTAAATTTGAGAGGAGTCGCTCTTTCAGAATGGCGAGATGGATATGAGGGCCTTTGTCATGCTAACGGCGTCTGTTGTGCAATAAACGTATAGGGGGCCGTTTTGTTTAACTGGCCTGCCTGAAGATTAAGCTTTAGAAAGGTGCGTTTAGCATGTGAAAGACCAGCAGGAGGTTCCCCCTTAGTATGCCGTGTCTTTGGGGTGTAGGGTGGGGAGGGGGCGCTGTCTCAGGTCGTCAGCACTGAGCTGGAAACCGCAGATCTTCTCTGTGAGAGATAGAGGTGGCTCTTCGCAGCAGTGGCTAATTAAATATGTGGTGTGTGTGTATGTGTTTGTGAAGCAGGCAGTGAAAAGGTAGGTGATACAGACAAGGGGGAGGAAGAAAAAAAAAAGCACAAATGCTGCAGACAAAACTGCTCCGTTTGTGTTTACACGCACCTGCTTCATGCATTAGTAATAAGACTATAAGAACTTGCGTCTGCCTGGTGCGCTGAGGTTTGCTCTCTTAGCACGCATCTTCACAAGATTCTCTCTGGTATGTCGGCAAGGCGTCAGCGGGGTGTGTGTGTGTGTGAAGGTGGTGTGATAAGATGCTGGTATGAATGGCTTGACGTTTTTGAAGGAAACAAGGGGCTGTGGTTGAGTGTTGGAGATGAGCAAGGTGTAGAAATGGTGCTCAAGGTAAGGAATGGTTTGATGGATTTTAGGATATATATGTGCAACCATAATTTAGGTTAGCAAAGTGACATTTGGAGATGGATCAAATAAAAAAAATGTTTGGTAAAAGTAAGGCAGTAGGGCATCACTAATCAGATGTGAGTTCTTAGGGTAATTTGATTTATTTTGGGTAAACATTTCAGAGGTATACAGGGTTTGGGACATCCATTTGGGTTGAGTTCAGGTAAGTCTTTAGCTTGGTTAGATAGATGTTATGCATATTAGTACAGTATCTATCCAACACCACTGTGGCTTTTCAGTCAGCGCTGTTGCCTTGAAACTCCAAGGTTGATCTTGCTTCTGTTCTGTCCTGGTTGCACATTCGATCATCATGCTTGGTGAATTTCCTTCAGGTTTTATCCCACTGTCCAAAGACATTCACAGTAGGTTGATTGGTGCTTTCAAAGTGCCCATAGTGTGTGATTGGGTGTACCCTACATTATGGCCTACTGTAAGTTCCCTGGAATAGGAGCCAGACCCCTTGAGACGCAAGACAAGGTAAGTGGTATTGATATTATAACACTGTACTGGAGTTTAGTAATGTATGTAATAGATGCTTGGGGTAAAGATGTATTGGTCTGGTAGAGGTGTGATAGCTGATTATGATGAATAGAATAAATGTTCTTTTGTGCACATAACAATTACAGCATTGATGGGGTATAAGGTGAGGGATTTGGTGCTCTGGTTTGTTGATGGTATTGTTGAAGGTATGTTGGAGGAACGAAGGGTAAATTTTTTTTAGCTAGGCTCACATAACAACTAAGACAAGGAAGGGTAAAAATTGTGTTGGATTGTTTGTGTTAGTCGTAGGTTGCTAGGTAAGTGTATGCTGATCTATTGGTGAATAGAAAATATAAATGGGTTACCATGTTTCACGAAAGAGGTTTGGTTCTTAGGACAATTAGGAGGTTAGGGTTCAGAGTATACACATTATGGAGGCGAAGCTGAAGCCTGCATAACCTTTATGTCTACAGCATGGGCTCATTGGGGAGTGTTACAGTGTCAGGTGCGATTGGCTTGGAGTGGGAGATCTCTGGGGCTCCTGGATTCACCAGGGCCTCATTTGCTGATTGGAGAGTGGAGGTAGCAGGATGAAAAGGGCCCGTTTCCTGCTGCTTGTTTGATACCTGGTGGGGAAGCTATTCAGGTGACAAAGATCCAGCCTGGTAGGGGGGGAACAGATGTGCTTTACTCCCTCATTAGCATTTGAATGAGTTGCTCAGATTGGACTGGCCAGGGGGGCTGAGCCCCTCACCTGGATAGTCCCCCTCTGATCTTTACACCATCTGCGGACTTCTGCCCCCCATCCTCACATCGAGTTTTCCCCCAGCACATGCACACACATATACACACACACACACTGATCTGACCCTCTTTAAACCCCCATTCCCCGCCCCTCCTGACCCCCCGGCTTCAGCACTGGCAGAGTTTTATGACACTAATCGACCTTCGTCAGCCTGGAGCACAGATGCTATTTGGAAAATGTGCCTTCACACCGATTTTCGTCCTCTCATTGTGCTCAATAATGTATCGGGAACATTCGGCTCGACAAACGAGTCCCCTAGACCACGACCTGGTTTCACTAGAACTTGGAAAATCTCCAAAATGCCATTGTTACCAGCACAACCCCTGTGCAATTTCTTACGTTAATTCTTGGCTGCCACTTTAAAAAAATACATATGCATATAGATATGCACAAAAAATGTGTCTTTAGTACTTTACAACATAAAGTTGATGAATTAAACTTTCTTTGGTTCTGCCAGAAAGTGTTTTAGGGCCACGTGTTAGTGATCAGATCATAAATAACCTCCTACCATCACCAAGCAAATTTAATGGTCTTTTCCGAAGTCTGTTTTTTTTCTGCATTTGTTCACGTCGACACTCTCGTTTTCCACTTCACAGCTAGGCCATGGAGTTCGGCGAGAGAGAAAGAGGGGGAAAAAACAAACACGTGAGGACACACATTTTGTTTTTACATACCTCCGTGTTTTGATTGGTCAGGAGTCAGTGACAGACTGATAACGTTGATCTTCAGGTGCTCGCTCAGTGTTCCTTAGATAAATGTTGCAGCCTTTCAAAAGGTTGTTCTGAGCCGTTCACGGTGGAATGCGCCGCAACCTTGACCAGCTCAACATGTTATTTTCACCCTCCCTTATCTCAGAGTCTGCCCGATAGTTTAGGCGGCTTGTTTAAAAAAAAAAAGGTACTCAAAAGTTGTGTGGGAAACAACAAATGGGCTTTTGATTTCAACATTAAAGGAATATCATTTTCATCCTCGAGCTGCAGAAGTGCTGAAACCACCTTACGCGAGCACACTCCCTTCCTTTTGTCTGCCGTTTATATCAGATCGGAGCAATAGTGTATATAGATTTATTAACGCTTTTAATCAGCTTTGGGAGAAAAAAAAAAAACATAATTTCATACTGATTTGCTTACATTTCAACAATTAAAAAAAATATGTTTAGTGCCTAATTTATTTTTATGGATTCATTTTTATTAAAATGGGGCATACAGGCCTTGAGCAAAAAAAATAAATAAATAAAAATGCTTATTTCTACTCGGAACATCGTCGCTGTGGCGCGCCAAAAAAGCACATTCATTTTAGTGACAGAACAAGCTGCTGCAAAACTCCGTTTTATATTCAGGCCCTGCCAAGTATTAACAGGTCAGCTTATTACTCATTTCAGTGCTGAACGTATTATTGTATTTATGATGGGAATATTTGCATGTGTCTTTGCAGTGAAAGCGGTGTAGTTAAGAGGTGATTTTGTGGTCCTGTTTTTGTCACGTGGGGTGAAACTCTTTTCGGGGGGCCCTGCCACAGCCAAGATGATGGGGAAAAAAAGAAGATATGCTTAATTGGTAAAGACATAGCCATGAATAAGAAAATACATTCAAATAAAAAAAAAAAAGCATAATTTTCCGTATTGTTCCACTCTGTCCTAATGTTCTATGCGATAAAAGATTTTAAATTATTATTATTTTTTTTAAGTGGGTGATAAATAAAATTATGGCTGATTAAAAAAAAAAGAAGAAGAAACTATCCACGGTGTGTGTGCACTAGAGCAAAAGAAGGAAAGAGATAGGAGAGAGAAAGAGAAATCTGAGTAGATCAGCTCTCTCTTATTAAATAGGCCTGCTCGCTGATAAGACCCGACTGTACTTTATCAATCCGGCGCCCGCTGCACCACGCATCAAACCAACAACAGCTCACACTGACCCTGTCAGCGCATTCCACTACCTGGGAGTATGTGTGTGTGCGTGTAAGTGTGAGGAGGATAGGAATAGAGAGAGGTTGTCTCTGTGCCAGTGGGTAAAAGAGCATTGGTAGGGGAGGTGCGAGAGGCGTGGACCCATGGCACTTGGCCATGCTATGCTGTCGCTCTGTTAGATGGTGGTGGTAGTGCAAGGGGGGTATGGGGAGGTTGTGTTCGTTGGATGGTACTAAGATTGGCAGCAATCTCCTACGAAACACACTCATGAAAAATCCATTAGATCCATACATTTCTTTTAACAAACAAAGTATTCAAATATGGCTATTTACTGCGTAGTACTGGATAATAATAATAATATTAATAATAATAATATGTGAAACCATTTCTTACATAACTATTTCTATATTAAATTAAAAGACAATCAATTTTTGTCACATCTGTTTGTGTTTTTTTTCTCCCCCCTTCATACATGCTTCTGCACTTTTATTCCAAGCACTCTTACATAACCTAATATCACTTTAATCACTTTCCATGTAATTATCGGTTAATACGCCTTTATATTTGGAAATCTGAATCACCACCAAAGATCATTTCTCTTCCTCATGTTTTTTATTTTGACCTCGCTCCTCGTGTCCTTGATTAAACTTTTCATTTCATACGCCTAAAACACTACGTTCATTAGCACTCGGCGCTCTCTGATCCGGAGTCTGTGACGATTTATCGCGGCTCAGGCCTAATCGCAGCTGAGCACTTTTTTTCCCCTTTTTTTTTCCTCCTTGGAGTTGTAAATATTTGATGGGCGACCTGATTCAGACGAGTCAAGCACCATTTCACACTCCCTTTCATGCGCGGTGCTGCCAGATCTGCCTGCCTTGCTCGCACGCTCCACAATGAGAACAGATTTAGGTGGGAAGACATCAACAACCCAGATACAAGGAACACCAGGGACCAGGTGTCTCTGCACTCGTCGCTCGATTCGGTCCCGGCATCTTTTCTATTTATACACGTTTATGGAATAAACAAGGCCCGGGAAGAAGAGAAAAAAAAAGAAAGAAAGAAAATTATGAAGTATCCTGAGCGTTCGCTTCGAAATGGCTGAAGCATAAAAGAGCTTTTCAGACACGGGAAAATAACAAGTGTGTGTCTTTGTGCGATGAAAGTAGCGGCTTTCCGACAGTTCAGACTGAGAGCTTCTTTTTTTTTTCCTCTTTTAAACCCTGCTAAAGGTTTTGTGTGTATTTGGTTAGTTACAGCAATTACGGCCAGTAAGTGACAGCCAAAAGCACGCGAGAGAGAGAGAGAGAGAGAGCAGACTGCTTCCCTGTGCAAGACTCCTCTGTCGAACATCTGCTCAGAGATTTGCATATTAATTAACCCATATTAACTCTAATTATTCTGGGAAATTATCAAATAAATTAAATTTTCTAATTTTAACCTTTCCTTTGCTTGACGGATGTCAGCACAGGAGGAAACCCGGAAAAAAACCTACGCTCACCTGGGCAACTGTTTTACTCTTCTTAATTTTTTTCCCTTTCTTTCTTGTTTCTGCTCTTCTATTTTTTTTTTTTTTTTGCTGTTGGTCCTGGGGGCAGCCAAGGGAGCTTTTGTGTGTGCGTGTGTGTCTCTCTGTCTTTCTCTCTCTGTGTTTTTTTGGCTCCCGTGTCTGGGAGGTGGGGGACGCTGGGCCAGGAGCATGTGTGTGTGTGAGTGAGTACAGATGGCGAACTCGGGCAGGACGACGAGAGGAGGAGAGTCAGGCCACCGAGCCGAGCAGCCGAGCAAAGCTCTGAGCTTTCTGTCTTTTTTTTTTCATTTCCAGCCTGTTGCTTCAGCCTCGGCAAATAAACGGGACTTTAATTCAATTAGGGTCCGGCTACCGTGGCTGGCTGCCTCACGGTAGAAATGATTGAACATAACAACCCCCTTGCTGACACACAAGGGCTCTGAAGCACTCCGGAGTCCGTTAGGTTTGCTTTACACTTCGCTGGGTTTTTCTCCGACCATGGGGCAGCTTCGATCTTTTGTTCGGTTTTGGACACCGTTAACCCCCCATTTTTCTCACCAAAAATCCGCCACCAATATTTTTTCTTTAAAGATGTAATTTTTTAAAATCGTTATAAGACACTAGGTTTTGGAAAAATTTGCCTTGAAATAAAAAGTCTTTAGTTCAACTTCTTAAGACTAACAGCAAAACAAATATTCATGAGTCTCCCCATTCAGCTGTAGACCGTTGTGAAAGGAAATGACGACAGTTTGCTCTCATTGCCTACCCCAATACCCAACATTAACGTCCACCTTAATGTTTTTACACCCCCATTGGCACACACACTCACACTCACATACTCACACATATGCAGAGACCCCCCACTACCACAACTACCCCTGAGCCATTCAGGTGATCTGTGTGTATGAGACAGGCAGGAGAGGGCATAGTTATCCTCCAATAGGGTTACCATCCTCACCTGTTACCCCTGCTGACACACAGCAGCTGGTCCAGGAGGCAAAACATCCAGGAATAGCTCCATCCACCTCAGGGGAGCTCTGATCTCCTGCTCTGCCATAACCAGAGGCCATTGTCTGGGCACGGGTGCAGGCCTTCCCCTGGATCTGGATCTACTCTGTGTGGTTGAAAGGAACCATGCCTCCAGGTTGGACTGCGGTTAAGGAGAGTGTAGGGATGGAGACACTAAGTGCAACACAGGAGTCTAAAAGAGCATTGTTTGGGACGAGATGCTTGCAGAGGAGCAGCGTGAACGGTATGCAAAATGTCTGCTTGGATTAAATAGTCTTCCATAATGACAAAGTTTCTCGGGTGCTGAATAAATATTCGCATTGTGTGTTTGGGCAGATTTATTAAGGCTAACAGGTAAGAAACAGGCAAGTCTTTGTTTTTTAAAATCAATTTCCTGTACTTGCTTTAGGTCCAGATTGCTTTATTTGACTTAATTTTATGGATTGTATTCTTACCATTCATAATTTGTGTGTGTCTTGATACGGAGAAAAAAGAGCAATGGCACACTTCTGAGAGTCAAATACTTGGACAAAAGGCATGATTCCCTCCACTTTCAGCTTTAAATGATTTTATGAACCCTAATAATGGTGCTGAATTGCGACAATCTCCAACCCCAACCCCCTACAGGTCTGTTCAAAAGAGCCTAAACAATGCTGTTTGTTTGTTTATTTATTTATTTATTACTATTGTTACTTTTCCCTCACCTTTAAGCGGCGCTAGCCGTTTGTGGAGGCGCTAGTCATCATAATCGATACCAAACGCACAATACATGTCATTAGCGTCTGCCCTGTGTACCGTCTAACTGACAGGCCAATATGAGCGCCCGTGAATAGGTTACGATGGGGAGCGCTAAGCCTAGCATTAACTGAGACTGGGGCAATTAAGGGTGTCATTTTAATTATCTGTACCATTCGAGTGCGAGATGTTCCTTTTATTTACTTGAGATCAAAAGCAGGAGAGAAAAGCCGGCGAGACGTAACAGGTAGCATCAGACGGAGAATGGCAGGCGTAATTGCCTTTGTTGCAGCTGACACTTGGACGAGGCAGAACCAAATAGAGCTTGTCATCTGAGGAGAACTTAGCCGAGAAGTAAACATTATCATTTCTTTGTCTCTCGCGCGCTAGCAACACAAAAGATTGATTAGCAGAGAGGTGAGGAACAGAAATAATGGCCGTGGTGACATTAGCAGGTTGGAATTATTGTGTTGAAGTGCACAATGCCAGACGAGGAATGGCTGTCTGTCAGAGATGCCATTTAAACAATACACACAGTCTAGAGTAAAAAAAAAAAAAAAATTGTTCCTCGCTCCTTGTCTGAATTAGCAAAGTTCTGCCCTCCCCCGCCATTATTGTTCATTCTTTTCAAAAAACGTCCAAGTAACTAAGTCGCTGGCAGATTTTAACTTCTGCTCAATATGACACTCCTTTTTTCTTTTTTTCTCCCCTCTCTGGCTATCTTCCTCTCTCTGTCACTTTTTGTCCGTCTCAGTTTTCATTGGCTAAGACACGTTTAAGATGTTTACTCTGATGCTTAGGCTAACAGCTCACACTGTTATGCTAATACTCAATGATTGGACCCTTTTTCACTGGGTCACAGAAAGTAAAAAAAAAATTTAAGCACTTAAACATGATAACTCATTTATAGCCAATGAGTATAAAGCTGTTATAACAACAACAAAAAAAGCAATGATGTTGAGTGTTGTTTGGAAACTTGTAAAAAGCTGGGTTTCCTGTTTTAAATTGTTGTTTAAAGAATTTATATCGTTGTATATTAAGCTTAATAATTGCACAGTATATATTTGATCTTGTATTTGCTTTTGGTGCTGCCACACTGGCACTGTGGTTCAAGGCCCCCCTCTGCTTTGTGTGTCTGGAGTTTGCATGTTCTCCCATGCCTGGTGGGTTTTCTTCCAGGTGCTCCTGTTTCCTTTCAGACTCCAAAGACATGAAGGTTATCCAAATTGGCATTTCCAAATTGCTTGTAGTGCATGAGTGAGCGTGTGTATGTGCTTGTGCCCTGGGATGGATTGGCACACCGTTCAGATTGTACCCTACCTAGTACCTCAAGTCACCCGGGATATGTTCAAGTCCTCCTGTGACCCTGTACAGCATAATCGTTATAGAAAATGAGCAAGTGAGGTTTGTTTTTATTTTAAATGGTGGCGCCATGGTTAACTGTTTCCTTTACCATTACCCTGTAATACCTTTGGGACAACCTGTGGGTGCGAGTAGCCAAGATCTGTTCTTGTCTGTCTATGGTGGGGAACAGAAAAACCGACCAGTGGTAGTCAGATTTAGTCAGATTGAGCATGGAATTTGACTGACTAAGTCCTTTGACTGACCTTGCGGTAAAAGTTTCTTCCATTACTTGCAAAAGATTTCCCCATATTTGTCTCGCCGTCTGTTTTTTCGCACACTCTATACCAAAGGTCTACCAATCATTCGGAGTCCACCCAGCCCTCTGAAACCTGCCCTGCTCCGTCTGTGGTGGGGCAACAGAAAAAGAAAGATTTTTTTTTTTTAAACCTGTCCAGCCTTAGATAATTTCATTCAGCCATCTTCTGGCTCGCATTTCTTTTACTTCAGCTTGTGGATCAGTGTTTAAGGGATGGTAGGGATGGGAATGTGTATGGCGTGGGGGGCGGGGG
>JAOTRS010000012.1:4725410-4752035 GCA_028565755.1 Dinotopterus cunningtoni | reverse complement strand
TATAATTTTATTAGTAAATGTAAATGACAAGTTAGTAACATTAAAAACAAATAAAAAAGTTTTAAAGTTATGCACCTTTGAAGAGAATTATAGGTAGTTCTCCTTCCAAGTTTTGTGACCGTGTTGAAGCGAGTTTATATCCAGGAAGCAAAATTTTGACAGCAATTCCAAGTGTTTTTCTGCTGAAAATTTGAATGGCATGTCTGACTGGGAGCGATGCCTAGAATTATTAAAAAAAAAAAAAAAAAAAAAGGTTTGTACCAAGAACTTACCTCCTAATTAGCACCAGAGCTAACCATTTCTCTTTAAACGTACGATCAGACTCGGCGAGTGTGAGATATTCGGAGTTCCCTGACACTCTCATTTGTAATTAGCGCCACATTAGGACGAGGGAGACCCAGCAAACTTTGTACATTTTTTTCCCTTTTCTTTCTTTTATTTTTTCTGCAAGCGTCATTGGCGACCGAGCGCCAGTCATGGATGCTTGAGAGATAAATACTTTTAATTAGGGGGAGAGGGTAATCATTAAAGGAAGCCAGGCTGCTGCAGCAAAAAAAAAAAAAAAAAAGGAAAAAAAAAGTCGTTAACAATCTTAAATGAAATTTTTATTTTTATGATAGCCATTTACATGTATAATAAGAGTCAATGATTCTTGGAAGCATGTGACAGAAACGGAGTGTGGCGAGAGCCCGTGGAAGACAGCCCCATTTAAATGAGCCGGGCTCGGCTATTCATTTCTGCTAATGAACTAGCTGCGCGCGGGCCAGGCAGAGAGGGAGCGTTCAGGAGTCTAAAAATTTAATACGCTCCAAATAATACGGCCATTTACAGAGGAGGAGCTCGCCGTACCGCCGTTATTAACGTTATTAACTCCGAATTCCCTTCAGGAGACGATCCGTGATCATTATTCGCAATATTCCTGCACCGCAGTTTTTTTCCCCCGTAGTTTGGAGAACAGGGTTCCGTTTTTCCAACTGTAATTTCTTTTTCTTTTTTTTTTTCCAAAGGTTGTAAATCATGAAAGATAAACAAGTGCCTGTTTCAGAGTATTGGTTAATTTGATAAAAGCTCTCGGAGCCGTGGTGTCTGAGATTCAGCCGTGTTGCAACTCGGCTCGGAGATAGTGTGTGTGTGTGTGAGTGTGTGTGTTGTGATAAAACCTGAGCAAAAGGCAAGGGAGAAGTTCATTAGCTTTGGGTGAAAGACGCAATCCCTCCCTCTTGCTTAAATTCGCCGCCACTTTCACTCTTTCCAGCTTTTTTTTCCCCCTCCACTCTTTCGGTGCCTTCGTGTCTGCAATGGAACCTCAGCACATAGCTCGACTTTGAGATAAGACTTGTCTCCTCTCTCTCTCTCTCTCACTCTTTCTCTGTGCATCTCTTTTCATCTGTATTCATTCATGTCTGTCGTTTTCTTCTTCCTTCTCAATCTATCTGTTTATCTCTCTCACTCTCTCTTTCTCCTCTCTCTTTTAATCTCTTGGTCTGTTTCTTTATCTTTGTCTTGTCAACTCTTTCCCTTTCTGTCTCTTTCGGTTTCTCCCTCTACGTTTGGGATTTCTCTTCCTCTCAGTTCTCTCTGTCTCTCTCCATGTTTGTGTCTCACAGTGTGTGAGGCAGACAGAGAGACAAGACAAAGAAAGAGAGACACAAATATATAGAGAGATAGACAGAGAGAGACTCGGACACCAAACAGAGAGACACAGAAATGGAGAGAGAGGTAGAGAGACTCGCCCACCTACTGAGACAAAGAGACAGAAAGCAAAAGAGTTGAGAAGACAGACAAAGATAAAGAAACAGACTGTGATATGAAGAGAGAGAAGATAGGATGTAGAGTCTCACTCTCTATTTAATGTTCCATGTTTGTGTCTCTCTCTCTGTCAGTTGTGACAGTCTCTCTCTCTGCCTCTCTCCATGGTGGTGTCTCTCATTCTCTCTGTTGGTGTGTGTGTCTCTCTTTCTCATTGCCTATTCATGAGTGTTGGTCTATTTTTCAATCTGTCTCTACCTGTCTGTGTGTCTCTCTACATATCTCTTCTTATCTTCTTGTCTTTCTGTTTGTCTCTTTTTGTCCCTCTTCCTCTCTCTTGTTCTTTCTCCATCTATCTCTCTGTCTCTTAATCAGTCTCTCTGTCTTTGTCTCTTGCTCTGTCAATCTATGTTGTGTGTTCTCTCTCTCTCTCTCTCTCTCTCTCTCTCTCTCCTTGCTAACCGATTCAGCCACTGCAGCCGTCCTTGACATTCCTCCATCCCACAATGCACTTCACACGGTGTGCTGGAAAGTGTGACATCATTATCTCAGCCGCCCGCTTTTGTAAATATATCACCTGCATTCTTTCTTTCTTTCTTTCTTTCTTTGTCTCTCTTTTTTTCGCCTTCTCTCTCTTCACCTTCTCTTGCTTTTCTTTCCGGGCTAGCCCGAGGATTTCTTTTCTTTTTCTTTCTTTCTTTTTTTCTTTGACGAAGGAGAATAACAAAAGCGCAAAAGGGAACGGTGTGTTTTCGCAGAGCGGGGTTCCAGCGCTTAACTCGGCCGTAAAGAAGGGGAATGTTTTGAAAAGAAACACGCCGTGTGCTGTTAGGTAGAGAGTGAGAAATACGGGGCTGAGAAATAGCGGCTGACACCGCCGGGGTCACGGAGGGAAGCCGAACACTGGCCTCTTCCTCCTTCTTTTTCTTTCTCTTCTGACCTGATGGATCAGCGCTGATTTATTCCATTCAGACACAGGAGCCAGACACACAGGTCTCTCTCTCTCTCTTACACACACACACACACTGACAACTCTAAAGCTTTCTGCCCAGATAAACGGGAGACCTGTGTGTTTTTGTGTGTGTGTGTGTGTGTGTGTGTGTGTGTGTGTGTGTATGCGCGTGTGTGTGAGCGCGCAGGAGCAGTATAACATAGACCACGTCTTCCTCCTACTGGAGGGCAGCTCCATGACCTCTCTTCCCTTCAACTACTCACATTCTGCATTTTCTACATGTAGTTTGGGCTTTAAAGCTTTTTCAATAACTTCCAAATGACGTTCAAGTCAAACCCAGACTTTTGATTGTGCCGAATAACAGAACACAGTTATAAGAGTAAGAAAAAAAACTCACTTGATTTCTCTATATAATCCTCTCCTACACTGATGCACTTATCCCAGCGTTTTACTAGTGCTTGGAGACCATGTGCCTGCTTTACATCTGGAACCCTGGCCTCCCAGGAACTCCTGAAGTGACCCTTTTCTTTAATGAATAAAAAAGTCTCAGTTTGGCTTGAACGCCATTCATACTTGCACAATATTGCGTTTTTTCTGTTCCTCTTCTCTTACCCTTCAGATCAAATTACAGATTTCTTACTGAGTGCAGGTCATGTGGCACGATCCCAACTCACCTTAATCGATCTAAATTAAAGCCTTAATCGCATGGTTATGAATGCAAAAACAAATGCCTTTGTGAGGTTAACTGTAAATATTTAGAAAAAAGATACATAAATTACTTGCGACTGCTTAATATATTGACTTTGACATCTGTACTGACATCTGTACCATAATGTACATCATAAACATTATGATTCTTTTCATGTAGTTTTAAAAAAAGTATTGTTTCGAAATTCAACCACCTTTGTCAATGAAAATATGACTACGCCATATGTCTTTAGAGCGAATTAATAAACTGCACATGACCCTAACCTGCGTAGGTGGACGATTGTAGCGGGTCGGAGGTGATTCCCGGCACTGTTGTGCTGTGATGTCATCAACATGAGATGCAAACACAACAAATCTTTCTTCTTTTTTTTTTAAATATGAGAGAGTGTGTAAGGTTTTTCTTTATCCCTTTGTTACAGTAACATCTCTCTCTTTCTCTGCCTCTGTCTCTCTCTCTATCTATGTTTCATTGTTTCTCTAGCTTTCTAAAAACTGCAAAAAAATTTTACACCTGTATTAAAACAATTTTACAGGAAACCTTTTCTTGTCTGGATTTGGCATCACTTTTCTTAAAACGATCCATTCATGCAAATGAAACGCTCCTGCTTCCTCAGTCCTCTATGTATCAGGTTTGTGAATGGAAAAACAAAGAACAAGCAGTATTTTTATGCTGAGCGCTATGCGTAACGGTCACACGAGAGTCCGGGGGAGGCGCGGCAATATTTATTACAGCCTACGTCTTCTCGGAAATACCTTGATTTAATTTCTAAAGCCAGACCGGAAGGACCAAAGAAGGACTCCCTAAGTTAATTGTCTCCGGGACTCTCACAATACGCTCTTGTCCTCTACCCCCGCCAAGGAAAAAAAAAATCCCCCGAGCTGGGTTTATTCGCATCCGTGGCTGTCTAATTTATGTCCGTCCGTCCTACCTGAGGTCCGACATTGCATGCATTAAAGAGATTGTCGTGTATGAAGTCGTGTAGCACACAGGTGGACCTGTTTCTTGCATTGTCTCTTTCCGAGCAGAGAAAGCAACAGGGCATTGTTTTTTCCTTTCCTTTCTAATGTCAGACCCATGACATCCTCTTTGTCTTCTCTCTACAGACGAACTAAAGGACGACTTTGACATGGTGCCTCACCCTGCGCTACAGCCCATCGGGAACGGTACAAGTGAGTCTCACGTATTTCTGATGTCATCTGAAACCCAGCCCACTTTTCCAGGAGTCACATGACTTTCACATATTTATGATCGGCATGATAACTGTGTTTAAGACACTTTTTATATGTTTTTTTGTTTGTTTTTGTGTTTCTTTTCACGTGATTAAACCCTCACATGATTCACTTACACATGATTCATTCGCTTCCATGTGATTCTTTCCCCCCAAATGATTCATTCATTCATTTTAATTTACTTACAAATATTGTACAAACATGATTCATTTGTTTTGCCATGTATTTGTTTTTAAAAACATTTTTTTTACATTTATTCCTTTAAATCAAACATCATTTATGTTTACTAGCAATGTTAGTGCATGCTTTTTTTTTTTACCTCTTTTAACGTGTTAGTTTCACAATTATTTTAACGTCTCAGATTTGATTTTCTCACATAAATAAATAATTGTTCTTGAATATTACATGTCGGCATATTACATGTAAAATCCCTGTGCTGAAATATGAAATCGGTACTATTTTCCTGTTATGTCCCGCCTTCCATTTTCAATCAAACCCGACACCCACAATCCTCTCTGAACGTTATCTCTCGCCTCCTTCGCATCACAGAGGCGCTCTGATTGGCCGTGGCGCCGGCCGAGTGATTGAACGTTAGTTTAAAAAAAAATTAAATAAAGTTATATTATATTATATAGACGTGCAGAAAAATAAAAAAAATTTTTCTGCACGTCTCAAACTCTGCCAGCGCTAACCACAGCTCTGGCTCCGGACACAACCGGGAAAGTCTTCAGTGTAGAAATGGAATTTTAATAAAGGTTTCCATTTATGATCTTAGCCTTGTGGAAAGCAGAGCAGCGCGCTGGGGCTGTTTTTGGAAACCCACTCACGGATTACAATTGATTTGGCTTCTGAACCCTGAAACCGAACAGTTCGTAGAAGGTGAGGAGGGAAGATGAACAGAAAGTGTTAGGTAGCGCTCGAACCTAGGGCAGCAACAAATACTAAAAAATGTGATAAAGTATTGGAGGGATGAAGCTATTCAGTGAAGTATCATGATTCATTTGTGTCCGAATTCATGTATCGCCACACTGACTCCAAAAGCGATATTTTTTAAATTTAGATCCATATACATTTGAGCTGGTAAAAACATTGCCATTCATCTGTAATCCTAAGTTTATTTAGAATTTAAACTAAATAAAAAAAAAAAAAGTTAAATCAGGATAAAATCGTGATACTTACAGAATCGCAATACAAATCGAATCGACACCTAAGTATCGTGCTAATATTGTATCGGCTGCCCCCTGGTGAACAAATACTGTATAATTCGAGTTTAAAAATAGAATTTGTCCATGAACCCAATTTGTTCAGATTATGTCCTCTTCAAAAGTGGAGTCATTTATACAGCTCATCCACAGTGAGACGGAAATCACATAAGCGAGGCTTAGGTGCGTTATTGTGTGTGTGTGTGTGTTTATTTTAATTACACGGCGCACGCCACAGCGTAGGGTTCCTTCCTGATAACGAAGGCTATGTTTTATACACTCCAGTTCCTCGGATCTGAAGAGGGAGCGCAAAAGGTCCATTGGCACTTTGACATTTTCGAGACATTTTTGACATCGACACAGTCCACTACCTTGACCTTTCAGCAAATTAGACCATAAAATGTTTACTGTCTGACAAATCTCAGTACACAGTTTACCTTTCACTCCGGCATGGCCTAATTAAAAAGGTGGCTAATAAAATCTCCCAGCGCTCTGTCACCTTCTCCGTAGAATTCCGCCTAATTGACAGATGAGACGGCTCGAGGAGACACGGACGCTAATCTCTTTACAAATATAATGAATAATGGAGCGAGCCGAAGGAAACTTGGCAGTTTTCAGCTGCAGTATTTAGGTGCCAACAAAGACGTGTCTGGATATATATATATATATATATATATATAGGTTTTGTAGGAGTGTTTTTTTTTCCCTTTCTCCATTTTATTTAACATTCCATTTAATCACATGGCAGAATTTAGGATGCCTGGAAAAAGCACGCCCTGATGAAACATCCCGTCCGTATCTCGGTATCGTAACTTCCTGTAATTCGAAGCGTAATTTTTCTGAAGCTGTCTCGTTAGGAGTTTGATTAGAGAAATCAGAAGTAATGCACGGCTTGTAGCAAACATCATTTCCTCCCCGAGCTTCCCTCATCGCGCGGCACCTAATACATTTAAAGCCAAGGAGGGGAGAAAACGAAAAAAAGTGCAGGGGTTTATCGTTAAAAGCCTTTTTCCACAATTTAGATGGCATTCCTGCTAGATTAAGCCACATTTCTTATTTTAGTGGCCATTAGTTGACAAGATAAGGCCGTAATTTAGACGTATCCCTCGCAACTAGTACTTTAATGTTGGTTTGTTTTGTTTGTTTGTTTGTTTTTTTTCAGCAGGTTTATTACATCTACTACATGTTACCAGAGCTCTGCGTTTTTTTTCCCACTCATTCCGACTGTCCTTCACTCTGTCTATTTCTTTATATAGTGAAGAGAATGGACTGCACAACAGAGTTTGAGGAGTTCTTCGCTAAAAGGAAGATGGCCGACAGCGAGAGCCATGTGGTTAGCATAGCCGAGTATCTTCAGCGCACCGACACGGCCATCATCTACCCCGAGGCTCCGGAAGAGATAGCCCGTCTGGGCACACCCGAGGGCCCCGGGCATGAAGAGAACGGTAAGGACGCGCCACCCCTGCATACCCAAGTGTTTACCTTCTGAGAGAAGTGCAGCTGTTAGGGCGCTGAAATCAGATCCCTGTCCTCAGGGAGAGTGCGGGCGAATTGCGCCAGCCTGGACACACTCACATACCTCACTCATGAGGAAAGAGGGACGAATTAGACATGGAAAAGACCACCAGTTAGACGAAATGGCACGATACTCAAGACTGGAGTCATTCATGGGGTCAAAATTGAGACTATTGCACTATAACAACCTAAATATACTGTACAAGGTGCAATAATAGTGCTATATGATATGAAGGTTTAAAATGGGTATCATGATGTTATCCTGCTTACACTTCAATAGTTAATAGTACATATTATTTAGTTGCTTGCATCTTTTTAATACTTTACCTTCACATTTGATGAGGTTATATTTTTTGCATCTTCATCAAAGATTTTTCAAATGAAATACATACATGGTTGTTATTATTTTAAAATATTTTTAATACAAATTCTAATTATAAGTATATTTAAAATCTTTTATTTACAGATTGTTTCTATACCTCTCATTTTTTAGACAATGTGCAATGCTGAGCAAACCATGTGTTCAAGTGTATGTGCTCATGCAATAGTGTGTGTACATATTTGAGTGTGTGTGTGTAGGGTTACTAGTGCCAGGCCTGACGATGGCACTCAGTATAGCAGATTGTAGAGATACCTCCCATACCAGTCTGGGCATAGCTCCAATTAGCTGCCATTGATTTGCTGACCTTTTGGCCCACTGCCCCTTCCCATCCTTCCTCCCTCCTTCACTTACAACTCTCTCTCTCTCTCTCTCTCTCGCTCACTCTTTCCCTCGTTCTCTCTCTCCGGCACAGACCTGCCACCTGGAACTCCAGATGCTTTCGCCCAACTGTTGACCTGCCCCTACTGTGACCGGGGTTACAAGCGCTTGACTTCCCTGAAGGAGCACATCAAGTACCGTCATGAGAAAAACGAGGAGAACTTCGCCTGCCCTCTGTGCAACTACTCCTTTGCTTACCGCACTCAGCTGGAGAGACATATGGCCACGCACAAGCCTGGACGAGATCAGGTGAGCGTCACATGTCCTGCCCTCCCTCCCTTACTGTATTTCGCTCATGTGCTCTCTCTCTTTCTCTCTCTCACTCTCCTTCCTCTACCAGCTATGCTCTTCTATCTTGCACCCTCTCAATTTGCTAGGCTTTCATCAACTCTCTCTATCTCATTCTCACGCGCTCCCTGCTACACATATACGCAGCCCTTGACTTTATACATTATTCCTAATGCGCTGTATTCCCATGAAGAAAAGAGATCATTTTGATTGGCGATCGTTATTAATTTTTCATGGCATTTTGAAGATGCAGATCTTTTACTGGTAATAGCCTTATTAGAGGCCTAAATGGCTTTTTGATGGCCTGCTCATATGATTCCGCGGTCTTATGTTCACGATCGAATGATTGTTTTAATTTCCAATTTAGAAATTTCATCTGCACTTTAAATTTACTCTCATTTTTTTGTTAATGTTCTTTAAAAGTCAGCCCGTCGGCCAATTAGATGGCGTAATTCTTCGTTTTCTGGAAATACAAACATCGGCTTTAATGGCAGGTAGAGTAAAATTATTCGTCCAATTATTCGTTGTACAAGCAAGTCGTTCCCCTGGTTCCGCGGCAAACGATCTCCAGATGAAGCGGTGCATCGAAATCCTCAGTTTAATTGTTTGCTATTCGGCTCGTGCGGCACGTCGCCGTTGTCTTTCATCTGCACAAGATAATGTTCCAGCTCTAACGGAGTGATTTAATACAATGTGGCAACACTGGCAGCTTGTTCACCTGCCTTCCCCAGTCTGCTCAAAACACGAGATGGCCTATTCTCCTCGTGTACCCTGCTAATCCACAAATTACTTCCTATTTATTGTTTTTTTTTTTTTTTGCGTACTTCCTTTACATAGAAAGACTTTCCTGTTAAATGGCTCCATAGTCCCACTTCATTTTTGTTTTATTATGCAAAAATCCGATAGTGTTAAAAACAGTGCTGGCCAAAAGCACTGCCTCAATTGACGCCTGCTTTTCAGGGTTTCTACACCCTCTGATTTCCTGTTTAGTCATTTTATGGCCACTCCTCCCCACTGCCACCTCGCATTTCTATATTAATCACAAACAAATACGCTGTTCATGACCAACTCAAGAAACAACGCGAGTCACATGAGTCACACTGGGTTAGAGCGTTCTGAGGGTTTTCCCCAATTTTCTCCACTAACTTACAGCTAACCAGCCTTGCCAAATCATACAGCGTGAGGAGTTACTCGCTGTCAGCCGATCATTTGCAAATACCCATTCAGGTTCTCTACCCACGACATGACTAACACGTCACATGGGGCTGAAAAAAGCCCCCTTATTCTGCACTGCCATCCACAATTAAATCAAAAGGATTGTGTTAATGGTGGCATGGCTAAACCCTACCTCCATCCTCATGGGGTGTTTTCATAGGAGGAAAAATCATTGGGGGTAGTGGTGGTGGTTAGTACTGGTGGTGTTCAGGGGGGTAAAGCAGCTGTTGCTGTTTGTTTATGCAACTCAGCAACATACGAGCGAGTAGTGGGGTACCTCCCTGGCGCAGAGCCGCTTGGCTCCCCGCTTGATCTCGGAAGGTTGCTGCTGTTTGAACAATCCTCCCTGTGTCCTGCCTTTACGCCATCTGTCTCCTGTCGGAATGCGAGCCCAGTTGTCAGAGCAGATCATGGGCGGCTCCTCTCGCCACCGCTTGCATACCCTTTGTGTTCTCCCAGCCATTTAACATATTCACCTCCCACTCAGAATTAATTGTGCACGCCTGGTGCGCCACCGCTTCCCCACACTTACACGCCGTATTGTTGTTGTTGTTATCGTCGTTATATTTAGAGGGTTTTTTTTCCCTCTCCTTCCGTGTGCTTTGAATTGCAAATCGGTGCTGCACCGATGTTTTATCTTTTGATCGAAAGACCTACGTGCTGTACTCCCGTGTTTATTAAAGAGTTTAAATGTCCTGGAAATTCACTTTCAATTATCAAACCGTAACATTTACTCGAGCCCACCTTTTTTGAATAATTAACTTTATTTCCAGGTACATTGAGAGAAGGCTTCGTTAAATATGCAGGATCTCGTCCGAGTGATTATCCCAAATTAATTAAAGTGGAATAGATTGCCTTCTCTAATGAGGGAGAAACTCTTTAAAAAAAAAAATGGAGCCTTTTATTTATTTCTCGGTGCTGCCAGATTATAAAGCCATTCTTCGCTGGCATGCGAGTCAGGAAATTAAAAGGTATGTAGTTCTCTATTATCATGGCCACACTCGTGCTGGCTCAGTGAAGCTGCAAGAAAAGCAAGATGCTGCATTACAACATGAGCCATTTGGCATGTTGAGCTACGCGCCGATTGTGGTTATGTACCAAACTCTTTCTCTGTTCTGTTTGTGAGGAGCTCATGTAAATACCCTCTCTTCCTCAGCACCAACTGCTGAACCAGGGAGCTGGCAACCGCAAGTTCAAATGCACAGAATGTGGCAAGGCCTTCAAATACAAGCACCATCTGAAGGAGCACCTGCGGATCCACAGTGGTGGGTAGCAATGGGCCCATGGTGCTCTCTTTGAATATTCATTACCTCCAGTTAAGACTGTTCTGTACTTCAGAAGATGTACAAAAATCAATCTCTGTTGTTTTTATCTTAGCTCGCTTACAAAGGATGAATTGTGTTGTTTTGTTGGCTTTGGCCCATCTCACTCAAAAGGGAACAGTTTAATCAGAATGCCAGATGCTTTACTTTGTTAATCATTATATAAAGCAGTTATATTTGATTTTTCTTTTTTAGCCCAGTATTGATTGTCATTAGATTTTGTTCTAGGAAGAATGCATTATTCATAAGCATTGCAGCACTTCTGGACTATAACCACAATATATAGATGGCAGATTCTAATGTGTTTTCTCTCTACTTTTCAGGGGAAAAACCTTATGAATGCCCAAACTGTAAGAAGCGCTTCTCTCACTCTGGGTCCTACAGTTCTCACATCAGTAGTAAGAAGTGCATTGGCCTGATAACCGTTAATGGCAGGATGAGGAACAACTTGAAACCCGGTTCATCTCCAACCTCCGCCTCATCCTCTCCGACCAACACTGCCATCAGCCAGCTAAGACACAAGCTGGAAAATGGCAAACCCCTTGGCCTCCACGAGCAGTCCAATCACCTCAACATTAAATCTGAACCACTGGACATCAATGATTATAAGCTGATGATGGCCTCACATGGCTACGGTACTCCAGGCCCCTTTCTGAATGGTGGGCTAAGTGGAAGGAGCCCAATAAGTGCCCCCAACTCCCAGAGCCCCCTCCAGCACTTAGGAATGAACATGGAAGGACAAATGCTGGGTTATCCATCTTCCTTAGGGAACAACCTGAGCGAGGTGCAGAAGGTGCTTCAGATTGTAGACAACACGGTATGCCGGCAGAAGATGGACTGCAAGCCAGAGGAACTTTCCAAGCTGAAGGCTTACATGAAGGAGCTGGGCTCCCAAATCGAGGAGAAGAAGCCAGGGCTGGCATCACCCGGGGGCCCCCAGACAGGTCTTCCAGTTATTAGCCACAATGGTGCAACTAAGAGCATTATTGACTACACACTCGAGAAGGTCAATGAAGCAAAAGCTTGCCTCCAGAGCTTGACCACAGACTCTAAGAGACAAATTAGCAATATCAAGAAAGAAAAGTTGAATCATACGATAGATATAGGTACAGAGGAGAAGATGCACGAGAACAACTTAATGTTTACACCTTTTGCTTGCCAGTATTGCAAAGAAACGTTTCCAGGTCCCATTCCACTGCATCAGCATGAGAGGTACCTGTGTAAGATGAATGAAGAAATAAAAGCTGTACTGCAGCCCAATGAAAACATGACGCCTAACAAGCAGGGCATATTCTCAGAGAAGCACGCCCATTTGTTCTCCCCAATCATCTCTGAGAAGGGCATTACTAGCCCAATCAACCCTTATAAGGACCACATGTCAGTGCTCAAAGCATACTTTGCCATGAACACGGAGCCCAACTCAGAGGAACTACTGAAGATCTCGATAGCAGTTGGCCTTCCTCAGGAATTTGTGAAAGAGTGGTTTGAGCAGAGAAAGGTATACCAATATGCCAATTCCCGAACACCTCCTTTAGATAGAAACAATATGGAGATCGGTCTGCCTGCGACTAACCACATGTCCAATAAGGACTCCATGAATGCTCGTTCCCCTCTATCTTTGGTTAAACCTATGGACCGAATGACATCACCCGCCATCCCCGAGCTACATAACAACAACTGTGACATCCCCCTCAGGCTTTCGAAAACACCCCACTTCCCTGGCCCCAGGCAACTTAGTGACAAGTTGGACCACTCCAGGAGCAACACGCCATCTCCTCTGAATCTTTCCTCTGCCTCCTCCAAGAACTCCCACAGCAGCTCTTACACACCTAACAGCTTCACGTCTGAGGACCTGCAGGCAGAGCCACTCGACCTCTCACTACCAAAGCTAATGAAAGAACCCAAACATGTGCTTTCTATCAAGAGCCGGCCCAAACCCAGCAGTGTCCCCTTAGACCATAATCCCATTACGTCACCCAGGGAACACCTGGAGGAGCCACTCAATCTCGCATACCTGTCCAAGAAAGAGTTTGGGAGCCCCAATGGTAACCTGGAGAAAAGCACTAGCCCCATGTTTGGCATCAACCCTTTCTCGGCCAAACCTCTGTACACTTCCTTACCCCCTCAAAGTGCATTCCCTCCACCCACTTTTATGCCCCCAGTTCAGGCCAGTCTCCCAGGTCTCCGTCCGTACCCCACGCTCGACCAGATGGGCTTCCTGCCTCACATGGCCTACACCTACGCAGCAGGGGCTGCCAGCTTCGCTGAGATGCAGCAGCGGAGAAAGTACCAGAGGAAGCCAGGATTCCAGGTAAACAATACTTGAGTTCCTGTATCTCCCCCCCCCCCCCCTCTGTTTAATGCCTGCGTGTCTGTAGTGCGCTCTGGATCTTTCTGCTGCTAATTAAAAGGTACTTAGAGTGAAAGAGAAGAGCTCACCTGCCGCTGCCTTCATCAGCGGAAGAGCACAGTGTGGGATAAATGTTGGAGTGGCAGATAGAGTGAGATAGAATAGACAAACAGCTGCACAGTGGCCTGTAGCACTGCTAGCTCCTGTAGCATGCGTCATTAGCATTAGCACCGAATGGCAGTTTTAGCACGCACGACGAGGGAGGGCTTGTGTTACCAGACTCCAGTGTCTAGCGTCTGAGTGGATGAGGGCAGGAAGCATCGTCGTGCCAGATGCTCCAAGCACTCCTCGCTGTGTCAAGCTGCATCTGTGCCTATGTGTGTGCGAGTACACCTCTTTTAGTCATCCACCCCCACGTTTCTTCTCTCAGGTGCGAGGACTCAAGTAACAGGCACAAAAGTGAGAGTTAATGACTTACAATGAACTCTTAAAGTCTCTCAACAACCCTGGCTTAGTGTTCACTTCACAAGCAGACTTATTCCCCTCCTCTGCCACTTCTCCCATCTTTTTGTATCTCTGTTTCCCCCCGTTCTCTCTTTCCTTTTGTACCTCTAAAGAGAGAGAAGCTAAAATGAGTTTGAACATGTGGATTAATAATGCACGCTCGCCGTGTTCATTACAGCACAGCGCTGAAGGCTGTTTAACATAGAGGGAACAGTTCTGATAAAAAAGTATTAATAATGTTTCCTATTCTAAGTTATTAAATTAGATTTTAAAAATACAGCTACGGGCATTTAGCTCAAATTGATTGCAGAATGATAGCAGGGCTCTCTTAAAAAGCCCGGCGTAGCCATGTCTGAGAATCATTGTCAGACCGGAGCAAGTACTCTTAATGAGGGCAACGGCGCTACACAATTTTGGTCATTTAGTGCACCTCTTGATTTAATCATTACCGCTGGAAATTAGAAGACTGTGGCAATATGCCCTGCCAAGGCTTTTCTCTTATTATTATGACCCTCTAATGCAATAATACTTTTTCCCCCTCATTAATTGAAGTTTTAGCCTATCGGGGTAATCTTCTCTGTAAAGAAAGAGCAGATAAATATAGCATTAACACTCTTTCATGTATAAAATTAAACCAAATTTGAATGCAAATCTATGGAGAAAGGTGATATTAAGCATATGCGAAGAAAGAGAGAGAGCTCATTTGTAATATCCGGCCTTTTTATGCATTTTCTAGTCACAAACATTTTAATGTTTAATTTAGAAGATGGGCTCTAGCACAAACCTAGGCTGCGTAATGAATTCACGACAGAGATTTTTCAGTTTCATTAATAAAAAATAAATAAATCATGCAAGGAAATAATAAAAGTGGTTCACATTGCTTTTTTGTTTGGTTGTTCGTTAGATATTTAAAAAGACTCATATAAAGGCAGCGTTATCATCACGAGATAGATGTTCTAAATGGCGTATCTGTTTGTTTCACAGGGGGAGTTGCTTGACGGTACGCCAGACTATCTCTCCAGCCTGGATGACATGACAGACTCAGACGCCTGTCTGTCCCGGAAGAAGATTAAGAAAACAGAAAGTGGTATGTACGCGTGTGACCTTTGCGACAAAACATTCCAGAAGAGCAGTTCCCTCCTAAGACACAAATATGAGCACACAGGTACATACTGTTCCAGACACTTATTTTACCCCATGCTTATTTATTTTACTTCCTGTTTGTCTAATTACCCCCCACACCCTCCTGTTTTTTTTCCTTAGTAGTCCTTTGTTTGTTTTTTTGGGTTTTTTTTTCACTCTTTTCTCCCCTGCTTATTTTTCGTTTTCGAATTCGGTTTTGTTGTTTTTTTTTTGTTTAGTTTTTTTTTTAGTTGGATGTGAATGGAAAACTAACTAATTTCTTTCCTGTTGACAGGGTGAGAGGAGTTCTAGTTGGGGAAAATAATACAAGATTAGTAAACAGACAGATTTTTTTTATTTTTGTTCTTATTCGTTCGATTAACCCAGTTCAAGTCTACTTATAATATTTGCATAACTCTCTCCTTTGGCATTTCACCAGATATCATCAAGCAGACCTGACCTTTAACCTTTATCTGTGATACTCATAGCCTTTTTAATTAGCTCGATTGCATACTATACATCAGAGGGACGGGGTTTATATATATAAAAAAAGCATGAGGCTTCTATTTTTCTAGGCCTCTATTCTTTCACTCGATTGCATCACGCCATACTGGTTGGGGAATCTGCTGCCAGGAATATCGTCTCCCTCTTTCTCGGAGTTGTACGACATGTTGGTCTGCAGCGTTCCTGTGCTATTTGTGGTCAGCGATTGGCCAGATGTGTGCGTTCAAGTGCGCCACTTCACAAGCGCTATCTTGGGTCCGGTGAAATGCCAAAGAAGAGCGTGTGTGTAATCCGTGTCAAACATACGGCCTGAATGTGCTCAGTTAGTCTAAATCCAAGTGTTTAGAACAGAGGACGGTTTGGGAGGACACATATACACTCAGGCCTGTCCTTGGTTTCTCTTCATTTTGGTTAATTTAGTTGCATCTTTCAGAGTATGATGTCATGAAATCTCACCCCATCAATAGCCAGCCTTCTGTGTTGCCATTGCATTCAATAGCATTCCAAATTTCCTGTCACATAAGAAAGAAAGAAAAAAGAAAAAAACTAAACGGTTTGCTCTACCAATCTGCGTCTCCATGTGCGCTGCAGAGCCGCCGTAGGAGACTGCAGTTCAATTTCAGCTTTTATTTGTTTGTTCCTTTGCAGCGGTCGACGTGTTTGTTTGGTTTTTTCGCCGGTTTATTTATGTTGCATTTCTGGCAGCTACTCTTCTGCTGGAAAAAAAAAACCAAAGTGTGTGTTTCCGCTCTCTCATGCTTCACCTCTAGGAGGGAATTTCAGAAAGTAAACTTACAAACACTCGCACTGATCGTGCTGGTGTGTCTGTGCATGTGTGTGTGTGTGTGTGTGTGTGAGTGACTGAGACACCGTAGAATTGAAACCAGAGTAGACAAACATGCAAGCACCTATAAAGTTACATTTCTTCCATTTTCCCATTATAGTCATTTGATTTCACCCTCTATCACGTCATTTTTGAGTACTACGTTTTGTTTAGAGTGTCGGCGGTACAAACTTGGACTCAAAGCATCGTCTTGTCATTGTGTGTCTCCGCAGGTAAAAGGCCGCACCAGTGCCAGATCTGCAAGAAGGCATTCAAGCACAAGCACCACCTGATCGAGCACTCGCGCCTGCACTCGGGCGAGAAGCCGTACCAGTGCGACAAGTGCGGCAAACGCTTCTCACACTCAGGCTCGTATTCGCAACACATGAACCACCGATACTCTTACTGCAAACGGGAGGCCGAGGAACGCGAGGCGGCTGAGAGAGAGGCACGCGATAAGGGGCGCATGGAGCCCAGCGATCTCCTCATGAACCGGGCCTTCCTTCAAGGCCTGACGTCTCCCGGATACCCTGAGCACCAGGAGCGCGATCCCATCCTGCGCGACGGCATCAACGGCAGCACCAAAGAGCCCGACGGGACCTACGGCAAGCTGGGGCGCAGGGAGGACGATTTCGAGGAGGAGGAAGAGGAAGAGAGCGAGAACAAGAGCGTAGACACGGACCTTGACACGGCGCGGGATTACGAGGACAACGGCGAGCACTCGATGGACGACAGCTCGATGGACGGAAAAACCAAATCGGACCACGAGGACATCCCTGAGGACGGCGTCTAATAAAGACTACTGTGTTGTGCTCTACAAGCTTCCCCTCTATGTATTTTCAATTTTCGGGTGACACTTTTTTTTATGGCCACCTGAACAGACGGACTCGACTGAGCTTCTGGATTTGAGCCAGACTGATCAAAAAGGAAAAAAATAAAGGAGGAATCCAGTCAGGGAGGGGAGGGGGAAACGGGTGAGAAGCTGCATTATGCAAAAATGAAACAAATTAAATATGTTTTTTTTTTCTTTAAATGTACAGTATTAAGGCCTAAAAACTATTTGTGGTGCTACCATCTTAAAAGAAAACCCTGTGTTCCATAGTATTTATAGCACAAAACGAGTAACTTGTACAAAAAAAAAAAAATTAAATTGCACTCCGCTTCTATAATCACTACAAAAATAATAAAAAAAGTATTGCCTATGTATATTTATAGTGTTAAAGAAAAAAAAGAAGAGGCTGCGGCGTGTTTGCTGCAGGTTGTCAGTATTATGAATTCTCTCACTCCCACTGTGCCCTTTGCCGTTCTTCACCCCGGTGTTTACTCAGCTAGCCACATGTTTTTAGGCCTCCGCAATTTTTTTTTACTCGAAGTGAAGGAACCTAAATCGATACCGGGTCGGGGGTTTTGAAGTCTTAAACAGACTGCGTAGAGCAAGTGAAACGGTCCAGAGTGGAGACAGATGAAGGAAGAAGGCAGTGATGAAGGAGAAAGCCTTTGTAAAGTTGTTTTCTTTTTGTATTAGAGAAGATTAAAGAGGAAAAAAAAAGAAAAACAAAGCCTTATATGCAAACCTTTTAATCTGTGTGTTTTCTACAAGTGCCATCCTTGTACAGTGTTAAAGGAGGACGGACGTCGTGTTGCTCTCGGCAGCATCAGCGTTCACACGAAGACCTCTCCTCTTCCTCCTCCTCAGTATTAGCAGAGTAGGCACTCGTTCTTTAGTTTACATCGCGTTTGTGCAATTTTTTCTTTTTTTTTTGGTTTGTTTTTAAATCAGTATTACGCCAAAACAGTTCTCTCCACCACCACCAAGAACAAAAAAAAAAAAATCGATTAATTTTATTATGTCAGTTTAAATAACATTTTATTTATGTGGCCCATTTTGTATTTCCTAATTTTATTTATTTCATACTGTAGTGTACAGTATTATAGTTCTTCAATATATAGATATATTTTAGTAAAAATGAAAACATGAAGATCACTTGGGCAAATTTTACGTAAAGAGAGCATTTATTGTGTTTTGAGACATTAATTGTGAAATGCGAATTTTCAGCTTCTTTCCTTTTTCTTGTTTTTTTTTTTTTTTCCTTTTAATTTTTTCCAAATTTGGGAACTTTTGATACGATATTGTGAAACACTGTATTTTCGACTGAGGAAAAAAAAATATTCCACTTTCTTCATCTTGTTTTTCTTTTTTTTAATGGAAAAAAATTAAGATGGACTGTTAAAATAAATACAATGTATTATAGCATATGAGAGAAAAAAAAGAATCTTTCCTGAAATGTCTTTGTAAAAGTATTATTGAATTTTTAATTTGTAATTCCTCTTGGAAATGACCATGCTCGAATAAACGTAGCCAAATAAAAAAAATAAAAAATAAAAAAACATGACAGAATTTTTATTCCTTTACTGTGTTCACCAAATATACGTTAATTGTGTTTTATTTCGTCTTGAAAATCTATACGAGAAAATAATCTTCATACAAGTTTTGTGAAGATGATTTAGTGTTAGATTTTATAAATCTATAATGAAAGGACTTTCTTTCTTATGTAGCTTCTACATCACATATTACATATATTATCCTTTTTTATTTATAAAAATTATTTACATTTTTTTTTTTAATTACATCTAAAAGTACAAAAATTAAAGGAAATTTGGAGTGTTGTATATTTGAAAATTTCCTCCTAGAATCGTGGGATGGATATTTTGTGCACTGGTTAGTGCACAGTTACAGTAGGTAACCTAATTAGATTTAAATAGATCTTTGAAAAAAATACACCCAAAGAAAGACGCAATGAATGAGAAAATAATAAAAGACAAATTGTAAAAGAAAGAAGAAAAAGGAAGCAGACATGAATCGTGAGAAAGAACCCGAACTGTGCAGTGATACACCCTGGAACCTCTCTTTTACCTGATCTCAGTCCACATATCTGTTTCTCTCTCTCTCTCTCTCTCTCTCTCTCTCACACACACACACACATAGACACACACAAGATGCTCAGAGATATATGAGGAAGCGGAGGTGCTTATTTTAATCACAAGTGCACCGTTTTCCAAGCTGCGATGTCACAGTTTTCATCGAGCCCAGCCTTGGTTTATGTTTTTTATTAAGACGCCGAGAGCTCCAGTTTTTCTCTCTCTCTCTCTCTTTCTCTGTTTGTAGAAGTGCCAGCCAGAGTGACATCATGCAGCCATTGTTTTTTTGGAGCTCTCTGGAATTTCCATTTGTGCCTCTTGGTTTTATAACGCGCTCCCAGACAATGCAGCATTAACTCCATGCTGAGTGTGAGATCCAGCCTGGTGGAATGGCTTCATGCTTCCTGATGTAATGAAAGCGACTGTGGCCCTTGTACACAGCTGTCCCAGGTAAGACAACATCTGCCAGGGTCACGGTTTGAACGTCTTTTAAAAAGTCTGAAATTTTGGGTTTCTGATAGTTATCTTGTGGTGTGTGTGTGTGTGTGTGTGTGTGTGTGTGTGTGTGTGTGAGAGAGAGAGAGAGAGAGAGAGAGAACTGGCCAGCTTTGTGGTATGTTTGGAGTTGTTCTCTTCTGATGATTCACTGCCTGTAGCCCAGCAAGATTTACACATTTTCTTTAGGACTCACACACACACACACACACACACACACAAACTCAAACCCACACACACACCTTAGGAGGACCTTTCACATAAGTGGAACTAAGAAAGAACAAGAGAAATGAAATAAAGAGAACTATTTCAACACTTGTAGGGACCTTTAGCTGGTCCCCATTAGGAAAACACACACGTTATGCTTATGAGAATCTTACTGCAGCAACATCCTCTTAAAATATTATTAAAAAGCTAAAAAGCATGCAAGTAAGATGTTTTTCCTTATGGGGACCAGCCAAAGGTCCCCATACAGTTATTTTGAAAAAAAAAAAAAAAAAATTATCCTTGTGGGGATATTTAACAAATTCCCATGCACATGGATATAGGAACATGCGCACACACACACACACACACACCTTAGAAGGACCTTTCATATAAGTGCACTTACAAAAAAAAAAAAAAAAGAAAAGAAAGAAAGTGAAATAAAATAAAGAGAACTATTTCAACACCTATGGGGCCCTTTAGCTGGTCTCCATTAGGAAAACTTTGTTCTCACAAACACACACACACACACACACACGCACACACTATGCTTGTGAGGATCTTACTGCAGTGGTGTCCTCTTAAAATATAATTTTCAGGTTTTTATTAAGAAAGCATGCAAGTAAGACGTTTTTCCTTATGGGGACCAGCCAAAGGTCCCCATAATGTCATTCTGTAAAAAAAATACTTTTATCCTAGTGGGGATATTTAACCACAGCAAGATAAACAAATTTTAATGCGCGTGGACATAGGAACATGCACTCACACACACACACTCACACACACACACACCTACACACACACACACACACACACACACACACACACACACACACACACACACATTTCATGTTATCCTTGTGAGGACCTTTCGTTGACAACTGTTCAACTGTTCACTGTTCTTTGTGGGGGTATTTAATTACACAGAGATGAACAAATTTCCATACACATGGACATAAAACACTCGACTTAACTATTAAGGCAGCTAATTAATGCGGTGATTACTCCTAAATTTTTGCATTACACTGCAGTTTTTAAGTAAGAAAGAAAGAAAGAAAGAAAGAAAGGTATTTTTTTCTTTTGGGGACCGGCACAATGTCCATGCAAATTTAAAAATGTAAGCCATTACAATCTTTGAAGGAACATTTGGTCTCCACCAAGAAATAAAAACATACTTACATACACACACACACACACACACACACACACACACACAAAATCGTATGCTTCCACACACCCCCACACCCCCCTCGGTAAAGGGTGACCTAATGTTTCTATTGGCTCGGCTGTGTGTTCTCTGACATGTCGACTGGGGAACATGGCTCTTGGTGTGCTCCTTAAATCTTCCTGTGTAAAAACAACCATCAATCTGCCTCACCGCTAGACCACAATCGAATCAGTACCACACAGGGCCGATGAAGTCTTTACCTACGGCCTACATTGAGGAATTTACCTCAATCATATTGCATCACTAAATGCGCTGTAAAACATTACGACACTGTTGAAGCACTCAAGATGTGTAGTTAGGCATTTATCTGGGTTGTTTAAACATAGAGTAGCATCTCTCTTACACACACACACACACACACACACACAGCACCGCTCTAAGACTTCGCTGCTCGATTTAAAGGGATGCTGTGGCATTTTTCTCGCCATGTA
This sequence comes from Dinotopterus cunningtoni, assembly GCA_028565755.1. Taxonomy (NCBI): domain Eukaryota; kingdom Metazoa; phylum Chordata; class Actinopteri; order Siluriformes; family Clariidae; genus Dinotopterus; species Dinotopterus cunningtoni. The sequence continues at coordinate 4,730,514 of JAOTRS010000012.1, read as the reverse complement.
TAAACGCCATGTAATACAATGAGTTTTACACATTCTTAAGAACGCAACCTTCAAAACCTGAAAGTAATTCAAAACTCCAACTCAAATGTTGTAAAGGATTAAACACTGGCAGCATGGTGACCTAGTGGTTAATACCTTCACCCTTGACCTCTGGTCCTGTGTGTGTGGATTTTGCCTGGTTCAGGTGTGCTTGGTGGGTTTCCTCTGGGTACTCTGGTTTCCTCCCACAGTCCAAAGACATATGTAGGCAGATAAGCATTTCCAAATTGTCCTTAGCATATGATTGGGTGTATGTGAGTGTGACGAGTTAACTCTTTATTTGTTGCATATACTTTACTGCACATTGAACTTCTTGAACCGCAGATCAGTAACCCCAAGCCATAACCCAATGAGCTTCCACTGCGCCCATTTTGTGCCTCATCAAGGGTGCACCTCGCATTGTGCCCGAGAATAGGCTTCAGGCCCCCTGCGACCCTACACAGGATCACTAGCATAGAGACTAGATGCTTTCAGAGCTGCTCTTATAGAAAATGATTCCTTATCTTCCGACCAATCAGAAACAAGAATTCAGCACTGGTGGAGCTTAAACTATTAGCCACGATCATCACACGCTATAATAAGTGTAGATAATAAAGAAATTAAGCTTCCCTAAACTAAATAATTCGGAATTGCACTTGATGAAGTGCACTTTCCCCCCCGTGCCCTACATGATGCCGTGCCCCAGTTCAGCCGAGTCAGGCGTCCAGCTCTGTCCGAGTCTTTTGACCTCGTTAAATTATTTACACACTCCATATGCTGGTTCTGGAATTCTGCAGCCAGGGGAAGGACAGTGCGTGTGAGTGTGTGTGTATACAACATGTACTCAGATTTGGCACATTTAGAGACAGTTCAATGTCAGACACTTGGAGTGAGGGAGCGGCAAAAAAAAGAAAGTGTGAGGGGAAAGAGAGACACATAGAGAGAGAGACAGACACACAGAGAGAGAGAGAGAGAGAGAGAGAGATGACCAGCAGGGATTAGCCAATCGGTGTGTTAGAAGAGAGGCCAGCTGTTGCTCTGGCTGGAGGAGAGAGAGAGACCCTCGGAGCAGGTGGTCACTCGCAGTGCCAGCAGAACAACCCAGCATACACAACAAATCAGAACACACACAAACCTGTCCTACTGGGACTCGGATAGACCCTGTAGAGAAGACGTCGGCAAGTCTGCGTTAGTATGTGTGTGAGAGAGGGAGGGAAAAAGATAGAGGGAGACTCTTAATAATCGCAGAATCCGGCTTTTCTTTTTTGCTGAGAGTAGCACTGTTGGTAAAGTCTGTGACACACACACACACACACAGACTAAGGCTTATGAAGGTCAGAGACACTGACTGGGACAAATCACTGACCAAAATGCTACTCACATGATCCAACACTCCATCCTTCAATAAGAAAATATAAAACCAATTCAATCACTTAGACTTACCATTCTGGTGTGAAAAATAACTAATTAACCAGCGTCCTCATGACTCATGACTCAGAAGCGAGACCTCAAAATTACTTCGATTTCAGCACATCTTCATGATCCAGTACTGCAAACAAAAAATGGACAACTTTGTGTTCATTTTTATTCATCAACAAGCCAACCATCTAACTGAGAACATTGACATGTTTAGTCAGCGTTGCTCATTTTACGAACTAATATGTTCAAACTGTGATTGATGTCGAGAAATACTAGTACATAAAGTACAACTTGTGTAAAAGTAGAACTGGCATGTTGATTTGATGTCACTTGCTGAACTCGGTGTTGAGGAGACCTTGATGGAATTCTGCCTTGATGGGTGTTTTTGCTTGTTTTTACCTAGACAGGGTGGGGATTTCCAAGTTACATCAAAGGATTACATCAAACACAGCACCACTGCAAATATAGTCAGTAAGCCGAGATTTTTTAAGTATACTTTGATTACTAGTTGCTACAGTATGCACCAAAAATGCGACTTACACGTAACACGTCACCACCACCATGATTGATTCTTGATTGATCTTTTGTGCACATCATAATTCATCCCAATCCATTACTTCTAATGTGGACTTACAGAATAAAAAAATGGAATTTGAGACTTCCTTATCACTGTGTGGTGGCGTAGCACTGTCACCCCGAACCTCCTTGGGTGGGAGTTCGAATCTCGCTCCTGATCTGTATGCATGGAGTTTTCATGTTCTCCCCATGCTTGGTGGATTTCCTCAGGGTACTCTGTTTTTTTCTCCTACAGTTCCAAAAAAAATGTTGTCTGATTGGTGTTTCCTGTATTGCGTATGTGTGCTTGTACCCTCTGATGGGTTTGTACTTCATTCAGGATGTACCCCGTCTTGTGCATTGAGTTCCTTGGGATAAGCTCCAGGCTCCTCCCACCACCCTACATGAGATAAGTGGTATAAAAAGTAAATAGATATACATTCATTTACATTTTTATTCCAACATGCATGCTTGAAAAAACTAAACTCCACTCCAAACTCCATGAAAATGAGTTGCCAAAGTGTGTAGTTCCTTGAATGACCACTGGTTCCAAAATGAGTCCCATGTTAACATGTGCAACTTTACAAAAGAGTTGAAAAGCCTACTACAAAATACAAATACATAGCTAGATTTTTTTTTGTGACAACTGTTTGGGGGTGATTTTTTAATATAACTCATTAGTTAAACATACATTAAACTCTAAAATTATGCATAATTGAGGCATTGATGATTGTGGTGTCAAACCGCTAGCTGACTGCTGTGCATCACTTAAGCTAACCAGGTAACTGGATTGTAGTTTAACAGATCACAAAAAATGCAGGATTTAACATGGGACAGCATGTAGGGTATGAATGACGGAGTTCAATCAAATGAAAATTCACGTTAGCCACCTTAGCATTTTAGCTAACCTCAAGTTAAGCTGGCTCGCTTGTTGAAACTTAAGGTAAGTAGGCATGTTCCAAGCAACAGCCAGCCTCCTTCTGTTCCATCCATTTACTCATTTATGGATAAACCAAAGTTTAGACGGAGTCATCTGAACTCGGAGCTCCCGCAGTTCACTCAGGTCACGGGATCCTGAAGTCTATCCCAGGAGACTTAGGGCATAAGGCGGATACACCCCCGATTGGGTGCCAATGCATTGCAGGGCACACACCCACATACAAACACATACACGCTCATTCCGTGTTCATCTGATTTGGACCTGTGCATGTTTGCCTACTTTTGATTACCTTTGATTATCTTTACCACCCTGTGATTTGAGTTGTGCTACCATTCATGGATAAAACATTCACAGAATTTTCCACACTGGTGTCTTGTTTCTAATTAACATGTTACACTTTGCCATCACAATTGCCAACAACCTGTGTACTCAAATTTCCTAATAGAATTTTTTTTTTTTTTTTTATTAATTAATTAATTAATTAATTAATTAATTAATTAATTTTTTTTATACAATCATGTGCTGGTTAGAAACCGGGTGTTGATGCAAAGGAAAAAGTGAGAGACAGAAAGGAAAAAGGAGGGTTGTGTAAAAAAAACACAGGAGCTCAACTACACCTGCTGTGTGTCATTTCATATCGTCTAATATATTCTGAGCTTAATCTGCGATTAGTCTTCCAGTACATCATTGCCTTATTAGCCTCATTTCTCCAGGTGAGCTCAGTGAGAACCCGGTTTTCTCTTTTGACAAGGACGACAGTGATAATAGCAGGTGTGGAGTCTAAGATAATCTCATTACACGATGCAAGTAGTTCAACGTAAATGCTAAAAATAAAGATTTCCACTCCGTGCTCTGCTTTTGTTAGCTAATAAGGTCATACTCACCTTGTCTCATCACCTACAAGCTCTATCGCACCCTCCCTCTCTCCTTTACACACACACACACACACACATGCACAGAAATTAAATGTGTTTTAACTTTGGCATACCATTTACCGTAGCTAGGTGATTATATGTTTAGCTAGTATGTGTTTTTTTTTTTTTTCATATGCACAAACACAGATTTGAATGCGCAGTAGCGTGTAGGTGTACGTGTGTGTGTGTGTGTGTGTGTGTGTGTGTGAGTGCGAGTGTGTAAGTGTGAGTGCACCGGAGCTGAAGGCTGATTAGAATGCCTGATCATGACTATGACTGTAGGGCCCCAGCTGGGGAGCAGGAACATCAGTCATTATGCGTTTCCAGGGGAGTGTAATTGTGAGCGCTCAGCAGTGTGTCAGTGGAGGTATAATCATATCTGCTTACATTAGCGGTCAGTTATCCTGACACGCATTCCCTCCCCCTTCTCCATGCCACTGGGACGCTCAGGTCTCATTACCTCAGCTAACACGGATACACTGACACCACGACACACACCCCACACATTCCTCCACTTGCGTACACTCTCCCGCGCTGTACTTCTTACTGTACATCAGGACGGTTATGATGCGCATAACCAGCTCTCAAGCACAAGCTCATGACGGTGTATATGTGTACGTGTAGCATCAGACTTCAAGTTTAGGCCCCAAAAGGGGGAACTTTTGCCTGTTTCCCTGAAGAGTTTGTCTTGTGTAAAGATGAGAGATGGTTTAACAAATGATTAAAAGATGTCCTTGCCAGACTCTTGCTAGCTAAAGCTGACTTTACATCATAGTAAATAAAAACACACAGACGTTAATTGTTAAAAGTTTATAACCTCTACTTCACATTAATGTAAAGAAATAAAAGTACATTCCTTTCACTTATACAACTAAGCAGTGCTAGGATTTGAACTTACAACATTCTGATCCATGTTGAAAAGGTCCCATATTTACTATTTCTTTAACAATTTAACCCAGGCCTTAGAGCCTCCCTTAATTTCACTCTTCCTTCAAATGTGCCATTTCAGTGTCTATGTAAATGAGTTATTGCTGACCCACGCCCCTGCAGAGAACAGCATAACTGACACAGGGTAGACACACACACACACACACACACACACACACACACACGTGTACATACACTACCACTCAAAGGTTTGAGATCACTTTTTAACTTCAAATACACAATAATCTCCTTTGAACCTCTCGCAGCCGGAGGTCTAGAGAGAGCTGATTGGCTGAGCTCTCTCAGAGGGGAGGGATGAGAGGTACTTAGT
>JAOTRS010000012.1:4479957-4493476 GCA_028565755.1 Dinotopterus cunningtoni | reverse complement strand
GGACTAACAGACTAACAGAGAGCGAATGTCGAACCAGCTATTTTCACGTAAACATGATGATTAATTAATATGTAAGCAGAGATAAGACTCAGTGCTGATAAAGGCAGTAAACTGCGCAGCGCCTGAAGCTCCTGTCTGTGCGGAGACTCCTGGTCACTGAAACATCATTAAACACCGATGACATGCTAAAAATCTTACAGCTATCTCTTTATAAACTCACCTTCATCAGACGAGCTCATGTGCTACAATTACAGGATAAATCTGAAAGGTCTGTGCGTGTCGATGTTTCCAGAAGCTGAGGAGTGAGCCAAGTGGATTAAACTCAGCACAGACTCACAGTGCGGAAAACAGGAAGTGGATATGGGAGGGGGCGTGGTCAACCTGAACACACCGCGAACAGCTGTTGCATCATAAGCGCGAGCTGCAGCGTGACGCAACCGACCTGCAACCCGAGGTGCGTTTAGTAATGGGAGCGATAGCGAAACGATTTCTCTAGGCTGATGAGTGTACAAAATAAATAATTAGACAGGACAGACAGACAGACTGTGTCTTAGGACCGTCCGGTTGCTCTGAAACGCTCCTTTATGTACGCGGTATATTCGCGAGCGCTCTCGGTACTGAATAAGCAGCCCGTCGTATCGTAAGATCTCGCGATATTTGGAAATACCCGCGCTCAATTTAAACGAGATTGTGTCATATACAGAACACTACAGTACTTTAGTGTGCACTAGGAAAGTTCTGTCACAGCGCTGCTAAAAGAATGTATTTATTCGAGTTATTGATTATTATTTTGCGTTAACCTTATGGATGTTTTTGCTTTATTTTTTACTTGTGCAACTTTCTAGTGTTCATGTAATTTCTCTGCATATAATCAATTAGAGGTGGCTTAGTGGTTAGCACCGTCACCTTGCGCATTAAAAACAGAAACAAAAATTCAAACGAATAATAATAATTGTATCTCTAGGGTTCGATACCCACCTCGGGTTTTTGTGCATGGAGTTTGCATGTTCTCCCCGTGCTTGGTGGGTTTCCTCCAGGTACTCTGGTTATCTCCTACCGTCCAAATACATGCTAATTGGTGTTCCCAAATTGCCAGTAGTGTGTAAATGAAAGTGTGTGTGTGCCTTGCGGTGGATTGTCCCTCTGTTCAGGTTGTAGCCTGCTTCGTGCCCTAAGTCTCCTAGGATAGGTTCCAAAGCCCCCAGGAGACCTAAGGCACGAGACAAGAGTACACCCTGGATAGGGTGCCGATCCACTGCAGGGCAAACACACACTTACATACACTCACACAATCATTCACACAATACAGGCATGCCAATAACGCCTAATCTAAACCCCTAATCTGCATGTCTTTGGACTGTGGAGGGAGACTAAAGTACCCGGAGGAGACCCACCAAGCACATGCAAACTCCATGCACACAAACCCGAGGTGGGAATAGAACCCTAGAGGTACAATTATTATTATTATTATTAGTTTTAATTGTTGTTTCTGTTGTATTATATCTAACTTTGCTTTGCATAATTATTCCAATTGTTGCAGTTGAACCTTATTTGTTGTATGTATTATCTTCATAAATAATCTCCTTATAATAATATAAATAATATATAAATATATAATATCCTTTTTACTATAGGCCTAGAGGGTAAACTAGATGCATTTGTGTACATCTTAATTAGTGTAAAACACTGTGTAACCTATTTAACGCAGAAACAAACACATGTGCACACAGGTATCTATGCTAGTCTACTCCATTTTGCCTTTGTCACCTGGGGATCCTAAAGTCTCCTCAGTGGAGTTTCATTTCTGGTCAGTTACCAGAATTAAAGCTGAGCTGGCAAACTAAATTATTAAAATGACTTTGGCTCATACAGTGAGTTCACTGAAGAAAAAAAAATAAGGGGACCATGGACCTAAAGGCCTCCTGGGTTAAAACTGATAGAACACTTTTTTCACTTATTTTTTTTACTCTAGAAATGTCTATTACAGGGAATTTTACATTTTTGACCAAAATGTATGTTATATACAGTACTATACAAATATACAATAAAACATTTTATATTAAAATATAAATATATGGTGCACCAAACAGAAATCAACTAAGCAATATCAATATGCGCAGTGACCACCCTCTGTCTAAAATATCTTTAGTTCTCTCAGAAAACCAACTACACTGCAGATGTATGAGGAAAGCTGCTACAGTCATTCATGGGACTTTGGATGTCACACTAGTTTCTGCTTGAGAAGGTAGAATCAGCCACTGTTACATTTATTTATTTATTTTATGAAAAGCCTACAATCGGCATTGCACTGTTTTATTAGTTTTATGTCACATTTTTCCTCTAATGTTTTTAATGAATGTTTGAAAGTCAGAAAAGTGTATTAAAAATAGGGCACCTAAGACTTTTGCTCAGTGCATGACAGGCACAGTGCATGACAGTGCCTTAAAACATTTTCTTTAGCAATATAATAATTTCAGTCACAGAATTTTCACCACAGTACTCCACAATTAGTACGTGTGTTCACAATTCTAAAATGCCAAGACCAATCTCATTCATTTACCAGTCACAACCAGGGTGTATTCTGTCTCGTTCAAGGCCACTGTGACCCACTGTAAAAACAGTGGATGTTTTTCTTGTCGTGCCCAATCATATGAATATGATTTTAAATAATACAGTAACCGCTGTGTTACTGAACGTTCTGAAGGTAAAACGATCTGTTCACGCCACTACAAGTTAACAAATCTGCTTCTGTGCAGTTCGGCAGCACAAAATCCCAATCCCTGAAATTCAATAGAGCTCTACGGACTGACTTTATCGCACCGTGCTGCATAAACATGGCACAGTGCAGTAGGAAAACAGTTACTCTGCTATTTGCTTTTTTTCCATGCCATCAAGGATACACACACACACACACACACACACACAAAAGAATATCAATACATACGGACACAATAAGACAAACACAACAGATTTTTATTGAATTATAACAAGCAGTTAGATCTCAAAATGCTTGTCTAGTGTGTGTTTTTAAGTTTTAGTGTATGTGTGTGTGTTGTGTAATTTAATATCTTATCTCCCGCTGTTTTTTTTTTTCAAGAAAGTAAACAAGCATTCACATATTTATTTCAAGTCAGAATTTATATTAAATTAATATTATATATATATATCTATATAAAATCCAGTATATTGTTTTGTTTGGTCACAAGTTGAAGTGAAAGAAGAAGTCACTGGCAGATAGAAGAACGAGTGAGAGATAGATTTACAAAAACAGCTTGTGGTAAAAGAGGAAAGTTGCATTAAGATGGTAGAGGCTGATGGTTGAATAGCACCCATGTTCTCTATTCATTTTTAAATATAACACTTCCATTAGGGAGTAATAGTTTTGTATTGAACATGCACACATCTCTTTCCTGTGAAAGTGAAATCACGTATAAATAAAAAACACCTTGATGATCAGTGCTTCAGCCCTGGGAAATATAGTGATTTAAAGCAGACCTAGAGAGAAAACTGAAGAGAAAGGCAGCGAGAGGAGACAGACGTCACAGGAGGTGACTCAGCAGTAGTGAGTGAAATGGTGAGAAGTTGAGACGAGCAGAGCGCTCGTCTCTCACACGATTTTGTTTTCCAGGGCAGAGATCCTCTTTGTTATTGCCTCCAGTAATTAGATTGTCAAAGAAAATCATCATCAACGAAATGTACAACATTTGTAGTGCAGACTTTAACTGTACACTTTTGCTAAATCTTTTTAAATAATTACAAACCAGTAGTAAAATCTTCCAACATGTAATATCTGTAATGGCAATTGTCTTAATTTTCTTTATTTTTTTAACTATGCACTATCATCATCATCTCCAATCCTGGTAGTGCCTTCTTTCATGGCCCTGGTTGCCATCAGAATAAAATTAATTAAGCCATCTGGAGCAACACAATCCTCTAATGTGCAAAAACGCATTAAGATGAATTCATAATTGTGAATGCATAATTTTGGTCAAAAGTTCATTTACAGATCATGAACATGAATGCCACAGCAATATTGGACAATGATTTCTTTGAACTGGTGTTTTTCTCTGGAAGAATTGTTGTACAACATACATTTTAAGTAAGATTTATCGAGAATTTGGAGTACATGTTTTAATTGATCTATTCTGTATTTTATGTACACCGGGCTTTCTGAAATCTACACAGGGTTAAAATAATACATACCATTGATTTAGATTATTAATTCCTTTGCCAAGCCTAAGACCATTTAGATTCCTGTTAATGATTATAATCCGCTATAGCTGGTAAATTCTCTGTGCCAACATAAAAGGGTTTGTTTTACAGCACTCATTGGATTGACCAATACACAGTACAATGGCAAGTCCAAGGAGCTCGGTGCAGAATGAAGGATAGGAGGATTTATACAATATAGGAATGTCTCTTGTAGCCATTCCTAATCAAACTCATATACATGGGCTAAATTTTGCAGCTTAGGACAAATAAAAAGGCTTTGGGAGGAAGGTTTTGACCAGAGGTATGTTTGGTGAGGCATTCAAGCCCAAGAACACTGTACCAACTGTTAAGCATGGTGGTGGTAGCATCATACTTTGGGGCCGTTTCTCTGCAGGTGGAACTGGTGCATTGCAAAAGTGGATGAAGAAATTAAGATGGTGGACTATGTCAGAATTCTTCAGCATAACCTCAAATCATCAGTTAGATGGTTGGATAACTTGGGCAAAATTGCATGTTCTATCAGAACAATGACCCCGAAGAAACAGAGCCGGTTATGGAATGGATAAAGCTTTTAAAGCCCTTAATCTACACCAGCAACTCTGTCAAGAAAAGTGGTCAAATATCCAACCACAGTCCTTCCAGAAGCTTGTTGGCAACCAAAAGCTTGTGTTTAAGGTGAACATTACTAAAAAACATTCAACCAAGTATTAGGTGTGCTGTATATCTGCAGTATACATAAAGGTCTTTATATTATTTAATATTTTACATATTATTGCCATGACATTCACTTTCATAAGAGTATGGAAGCTTCTAACCACAGCTGCATCTATATAATAAAAAAAAAAATCAGCAGCAATATCAAATTTTTGTAAACTCGCTAATACCTTAATAGATGATTTTTTTTTTTTACACACATGCGCACACTTACCCATTTGGACCTGTAACCGTTTGACAGAAACATAGAAAAAAGGATATATTTCTTTGATAATGCCTGGAGTGCCTCCTCCACTTTTTTCTGGAACTTTGTAAGAGACTGACATTCGCAGGGATTCTCAGGTACTGCAAGTGCAAGAACAGGCAAATTAGCAACCATAGGTCTATAGTGTATTGTAATGTTTTTTTGTCTTACATAGGGGTTTTACCTGGACAAGTGTTGATTTGCAGCTTTTTGCCGATCTCGTTCATGGCTTTGAAGTCAGCAGTATAGAAATAGTTTCCAGGTTCTGAGGCGATTTCCTTCAACTCGTCTTCGACTGCGTTTCCAACTCCTACAGCATACATCTTGAAGCCTAAAAAAAAAATAAATGAGATAACCAAATATTCCTTGAGCTCCAGTGTTATACTAAAGTCCAAATAACTAACTGTCCAGTATTGTTACCGTTGTCCTTAGCCTTCTTTGCAGCATCTCCAATGTAGTCTTGTGACCTGCCGTCAGTGAAGACGATGCCCACCTTGGCTGCCCCAGGTCTAGCACCATGGCCAGTACTAAAGCTTTTTTCCACCATGAAGTTGAGAGCCTGTCCAGTCATGGTTCCACGCTCCATGTAGTCCATCTTCCTCACGCCCTCCTTGACGTCTTTCTTGTTGTTGTACTTTCCAAGAGAAAACTCCTGTTTGACAGCACTAGAGTACTGCACCAGACCCACATGAACGTTTCTCTCTGACACGTCCAGCTTTTCCACAATCTGGTTGATAAACTTCTTCACCAGCTCAAAGTTCTCTGGCCTTACACTCTTTGATCCATCAATCAGGAAGACCACATCTGTGGCAGCATCACTGCAGGCTGAGACAGCAAGAAGATGGAGCAGTTACAGGTGGATGCTTGAAGCAGTTATGGACATGGGAGGCCTTTTATTGCCTTCAGGTTAAACATTTAGCCAGTACACACGCATACTTACCGCTGCAGGAACGGCCATCTTCCTTGAGTGTGTAGCCCTCCCGGCAGGCACACTTGAACGATCCAGGTACACTGATGCAAATGTGCTCACAGTCATGATCACCTGTTGCGCACAAGTCGGACACTGTGCGGCCATGGGTGTCACGCACATACACACACAGGACGGCAGGTGGGGTGAGTTAGAAAGGAGAGAATAATACTATGTTAAAAGAGAAATAAAAGAGTAAGACTTTGGGTCACATTTAATGATTTGCTGTGCTCTGTTCAGAAAACAGCAAATCCTTAAAACAGACTTATCAGAGGACCATGCACCTGAGGGGAACTAGGCACCAGGGGCACCTTTTCTCCAGGTTATAATATACAGTAGTTACAAGTGCCTGTTGCTCTGATACAAGTTTTCTATAGCACTGGTTCTCAAATCTTTCTGTTCTGTATTTCTGATTAGTTTGGCGAGGACCAAAGGTTGAGAACCACTGCACTACAAGAGCTACATTCATAACATCGATCACCTGTGCTTTACTTGCCCCATCCACAAGGGTGGTGTGAAAAAAGCACTTAAAGGCAGCATGCTCCCAGTAACACCATGCCTTCTTTTGACTATATAGGGTTACAAATTTACTTTTTATGATGCTGAATTGGTGACGGTGATCCTGCTTGGGGAGTCCATCCTTCCGTCCCTTCCTTACATTTCTTTTTTTCTCGCATACTCACCACAAAAGGCTTCCTTGAACTTCTGGGTGAGCTTCTCGATGAAGCTGTAGCTCTCCACATAATCAGTGTGCTCATCCAGAGGCTCACTGGCAATCTGCCTGAGCGTGTTCATGTCCACTCGGCCCACACCGATGGCATATATCTCAATGCCTGAGTCCCGTGCCTTGGCTGCAATGTCACGGATATTGTCCTGTGGCCGCCCATCTGTCACAATGATTGCTACCTGTGCTCATATGGAAAAGGAATTGGTTTGAATAATATTAAAGAATTGTAAGAATATGCGATTTTTGTGTATTTAAGGCTGCTCATAGAGAATTCCTGACCTTGCTGATACCAGGGGATTTGGTTCGCGCACCCTCTGCTTCACTGAAGGCCACGTTCATAGCAAACTGGATAGCCAAGCCAGTCATAGTGCCAGAGGAGAGCGGCTCAATTTTGGATACCGCCTTGATTAGTGCAGGCTTTGTCTTGTAGGACTTCAGTGACACTTCATTCTTCACCCTGCTGGCATAGTTCACAACACTCACACGTGTGGCATCGGGACCCACATCCAGACCGTCTATTATTTTATTAAGGAACACCTTGACCTGCTCGAACTCGGAAGGCCGCACACTCCGAGAGCTGTCAATAATGAACACCAGGTCAGTAGGTTTGGTCTGACACAGTCCCGATGCTATGAAGGAGAAGAAAAAAAAATGACACAAGAATTGGGATCATTCAACTGAAATTTTAATTAGTACAGTCATAATCGTCTACATAGAGCTGCAATCAAGGTGTATATGGTAAGAGTGAAAAATCAAACCAAAATGTCCAATAGACATATGCAACTAGAATTAACAGCGACAGAATACACGTGTGACACGTACATGTCAGAAGGTTACTCATCAGGAAATATGCAGCTGATTAAGCTAAAACATTCAACAAAATAAACACTGAGCCAATACTTTCAGTGTTTATTCACAAACACTGTCTATATTAGTTCTGGGTAACGTGATCGCTTTGAGTCCTATAGTGGGGTCTGTGTGAGTGTGAGTGTGTGGGAGGGGTGGCGGGGTGTGGGGGCATGAGACTTAAGCTGGCAAGACTCATAATAACTGCCATTGATTATACACACTACCGCAGGTATTTGCACACAGGTCCACATACACACCCGGTGTAAAGGACCTCTTTGTACATGACTGTAGAAATGACAGGAATAAGTTTATCCCAAAAGACAGCAACTGCCATAACCCTGATATGGTAGTATGAGAATAATTAATAAAAAAACATTTTTACATATGCTTTTGTCAGCTGATCTTATGGCAAAATAGCCTCATGACAAGGTGCCATCTGTTGAAATAAGACTTTATAAATGTTTAGAGTCAGCTGTTTATGAAGCGCAGGAATGAACCTCTGTAAATATTCATGCATGTTTGATAAAGTTCCTTGTGATAAATATTAAAAAATAAAGATCAAAAAGACAACAATCATCTCAAAACATTTATGGCACTAGACATCATTTCAGCTGACATTTATAAATGAATAGGTAAACAGTTACATGGGATTTATAACAATTATATGGGTATATTAAATATGGTAAATATAAATAAAAGTTTGTAAAGTTTATGTAACAACCTCAGCAGCGACCTCATTTCCCCTCTTGTCTGTTCCAATCACTCAGCATTCAGCATCACCAGTATACTAATCACTGTCATGATCATCTGTCATCATTTGCACCGGTTTCAGGCATTCTGCGTGGTTCATATCTTAAGTTACTTACAAAAATACAAACAAAAAAACATTTGTCTGAAACTGCTCAGGAACAGGGACTAGACTGAAAATCAATGCCCAAAACTTTGCAAAAATGAGAGCCGAAAAAGTCCTTTAGGAAGCCTGGAAAACCTCAAGACTACATAAAAATACAGGAAAGTCTGTTTTTTTGAGAGCAAAATATGAAGAAATGATGAGAAATTTGCACAGTACTGTATATATGCAGATCATGTCAGCCATCATAAAGTGCTTATAACAATTACCAAGCCTTTATAAATGCTTAGAGTCAGCTGTCATAAAGGGCTTGTGACAAAATGCATCTCTTGCATTTTTTATTTAAATGATCCCTTAATTTTAATAATACATTTTATAATTTTACATAGTTCTCATACTTCTATTAAATTGTAGTGATAATAAATATGTCATATCATGCTATAACACATGTCTGATGTACCACAACCGGGACACTGCAGTTTAAATACTTTGTGATTGTTATGACATAATGTGTCAATAGAAATCTTTCATTTGGCCCAGATGACAAAAACAAAAGCAGCCTTTATGACACATGTTGACTGTTGGAACAATCTGCTATGATCAGAAAGAAACGTCCCTGATGATATATTTGATTAATATTAAAAATGTGGCAGCAATGTTTTTCTTTTCTTTACCATCCCCATGCTGTTAAAAAAAAAAAAAAGAGGCACAGTCAGGGAGGCCAAACGCAGCGCTGCCCAAAACCCCTTAATTTCATTACATGGTATTAACACACACTGAGTTGCTCCGAATGGGCCAGATCGCAGCTCCCAGTGCTCAGACAATGCAGCCGAGCAGCCAGGGGCCACAGAGCCGTTTTCATAATCCTGAAGTCTGTCAAATATTTTGATATGTCCCACACACCACGGCGCAGCCCCTCCTGAGCTCACGAACAATCGTGCCCTTTCCTCTCGCTCGCATCGGCCCGAGCCACCACTTCCTGCTGGAGCTTTCACGAGCGGGAGATAGCTGTCGCCCCCGCAGATGTCAAGGTTCCCATGAAGGATACCCACAATGCACTGCTGCTCAGTTGAGGCTGAAAAACGAAAACAAAAAGCATACATAGCAATGACAACCAAAGATCAACAATCAATTTATAAATAAATAACTGAACTGTATACAGTATGTTTGAAATGACAATAAAAGCCTACTTGACTTGACTTGACTTGACAGATGGGCTTGTTCAATATTTTAGAAACTGATGAGCTACTTCAAAGTTTGCAAAAAATCACAACACCAACAACAACAGTAGCAGTTCGCTAAGTGGATAAAAACCTCTTGCTAAAGGGAGAGGTTAGACAAGAATGTCTATACAGGTTCTACATGACATGAAGGCTACACTAATTCAAATAACCACTGTTTACAACCGTGGTGAACAGAAAAGCATGCAAGTATACATACAAACTTAAAGAAGATGCGCTACAACAGTAGAAAACTACACCTGGTTCCATTCCTGTCAACCAAGAAAAGAAATCTGAGGCTACAGTCGGCAAACGATCACCAAAACTCATTCATTCATTCTATATACTGTTTATCCTCTGTAGTCAGAGGAAGCCTAAAACCTGACCCAGGAGAACAGGGTGGTAATCCAGTGCAGGGCACACACACACTTCAACACATCCATTCACACACTACGGGCAATTTGGGAATGCCAATGAGGCTAATTTGGATGTTTTGGGAATGTGTAAGGAAACCCAGAGTACTTGACGTACTGTAGTGTAGTGTAAGGAGGACCCGACCCTGGAGGTGTAAGGCCAGCGTACTAACCACTAAGCCACCGTGTTCACTTAAACTCATTATACAGCAAATACATATTAGAATTACATTAAAAAAAAATTATGCATATAATAGTGATAGGTTAAAGCTTAAGGGTATGCAAGGGGCAGAAATAGGACATGCAGGTTAGGAAAAAAAGAATAAAAGGAAAAAGCAGATATCATTAGAGGTGTTACTCAAGTCTATGCATTTTATGAAGCAAGAAAATTCCTTAAATCAAGTCAACTCAGTCAATTCAATATGAACCGATCTGTGCATGTTTGTACTTCCTGACATTACAGTTCAAAATATCAGTAGTCGCCAACCTCAAAACTATTCACTCTAAGAAGAAGTCGACATAAATGATACTTTGCATATTTGAGTAGCATGAAAATATAATATAATAAGGAAGTAAGGGAGAGGAAAAAGTGAAAAGTCAGACCTTATAGTCAGAGATGAGGTCAAATGTACCATGACGGTAACTTTGAAAACTTCATATTGGACGGATATGAATATTTATGGGAAAATTAGCCTGGGTTTATTTAGTGCTAGCTGGCCTGGGTGTGAGATGAAAGAGGCTGGATCTGTCTTTCTCTCTCTCTCTCTCTCTCTCTCTCTCTCTCGATTTCCACCATGCTTTGGGACACAATAGCCAACCAGCCATTCAATTAGCATGCCATCTTCAGCTGAGTGCTTGACAGGTCCAGCTAATTGTTAATCCTGCCATAACTGTTGCTCAGTGCAATTAATCATATACTTGATGCTCCAGCAAGAATTGAAGGTGGGACCCCATTACAATAAACATTTTAGAGAGAGAGAGAGAGAGAGAGAGAGAGAAGAAAAGAAAAGAAAAAAACTCTTCCTGCACTCAGCAGGTTAGGGCTGCATTTAATCTTCATTTATCTGCTTTAACGTGAGCACTGATTTGAGAACAGTGAACAGCGAGAGCAGTGGACATATAGTTTAAATGCCAAGCTGACCCCAGAGCATGCGGAAATATCGGAAATAATCTGGAGCCCCGAGCATCTCAGTGGAAGAACAGGCTTGTGGGTCAAGCACCATTCATCATTATGTGAAGAGGCATTCTGCGTGCCTCTCACAGCAGCTGGCAGAGAGAGAGAGAGAGAGAGAAAGAAAGACAGACAGATCGACAGAGAGAGAGAGAGAGAGAGAGAGACAGAAAGGTATTCTTTGAAAGAACACAGAACCCAGCAGCACAATCACAGTCCTGTGAGACGGGGAAAAAGAAAAAAGGGAAGCCTAAAAACACAAGGTGCCACTGTCAGGGCCAAGATGCGTGTCAAGGCGATGATGTCATCGTTCCCTGACCTCCATAGTCACAAGACTAGCCAGTGTTCCTGGGAAGGAATGATCGCGTACAAAGGAGCGGCCTGTGTCGGCAAAACGCATTATTCAGCCATGACCCCTGAAATGAATTTTTTTCTTGTGCGTGTCCAAATTATGATTAATATGTTTTCTATCTGGTAGTTGAGGAGATGGCGTGGCTAACAAGAGCATCCCTTGTTAGCTTGAAAGGGAGCCTCAGGCTACAGCCATTCATGAGGCCAAATTAGATGATTTGGGAAAATGGATGCAAGCCCGGGTTTTTTTTTTTTTTTTTACTCCTTTTCAGGAAAAGACGGATAGTTCAGAATGCTCTTTCATGACATGGAGATATATTTTGGCCTAAAATTCCATCAGTGATTGTTTGTGCATGTTAACGAATGTCTGCGTGGTTTGTTAGCGGGACGGATTGAAGAGGCTCAAAACAATGCTAGCATTTTTAAACGGATGTCATGAGGAATCTATAAGAATTGATAAGATGTGCATGATTTTCTACAAGTTAAAATTCATCCCCATTATGAATTCTACTGTGAAATATTGTACTTGAGACATGTAATTACGGATTCTGGTGCTAATGTAGTGGTCGGTGTCCATTTCCCCAATGACAAAAGGTGTGGTTTTGTGAAATATTTATTGTTTTATTATTGAGTCGGTTTAAATTTACAAATTTAATACCTTCTGTTTTAGGTTCAAAGTTGAAGATGCACAAGATCTGAACTACTAAAGCACTAAAGCGTCACTGCATCTCTCTCTTTAGCTATGAGGTCAGGGCTGAATCCAACCTGAAGCACTATTAGAAGGTAGTTGAATGGCATGTACAATATAAAACTGTTAACCAACATGATAATTGATGAGGACAATGAAAGAAGGAGTGTTCAAGTCAAACTGGGACTTTTGATATAACAATAACACAACACAGTTATGAGAGTTAAAAACACATAGAAATGGCCTGGAGCAAGGTGTATCTTGTACATGGGATGTGGCGATAACTCCCAGATGAATTCCTGTAATGTGCAAGTGGAGTTGGTAGTTCCTACAGACAGATCCGTCTCTTCTACAAGTCATCGATTTTCAAGGATTTAGGCATTCACTGAATGTTCACAGGAACGACTGCAATGGGCTCCAAGTCACCTCGGCCCGGATCGCCATTCACACCATTCAAATGTTTCACTATGGCTAAGAGTTTCGTCATTGTATTGTGCTTCAGGTCTTTTATAAATACCAATATATTGTTCAATTGTATGCCTTCATTCATGATCAATTTCATCAAAAGTCCCAGTTTGATATGAACACCCAGGGACATTTCATTGCAAAATAAAAATAAGGCACTTAAGATCAAATGCAAAAAAATACATACTGTATATACTGCAGATTGGTTTAAAAATCTTCAGTTCAAAATCATCAGAATTGCCAGCTGTCCTGATTACGGCTGGGTGGTGTTAAAAAGTTCTCAAGCTTGTTGAAAAGAATTGACCGTTTTTTTATGAATACTACTTCAAATTGGAAATAGTTTTTTAAGACTTTTCAGTTGCTCGTCCAGTAATCAGGAATACCTGAATGTTTTGTTCAGTGGACCACTTTTTGTTACCCAGCCCTAGTCGTGAGTGACATTGGTATAGCTTGGCTGGAAGGATTTAACGTGAACACGAGTACTGTAAACACAAAGCCCATCCAGTCTTCCTTTCCAACATTCTCACACGCACACACATGTACTTGTTTTGCAACCCCCACACACCAAAGGCCCCATCAGCAGGAATCCTTCCCTAATTTGACTTGCTCCACAGGTGGGCAGCAGCTGCAGGCGTGTAGGTCTCGTCA
>JAOTRS010000012.1:4468645-4479857 GCA_028565755.1 Dinotopterus cunningtoni | reverse complement strand
CCCCATCAGCAGGAATCCTTCCCTAATTTGACTTGCTCCACAGGTGGGCAGCAGCTGCAGGCGTGTAGGTCTCGTCAAGCTTTGAGCGGGTGCTCCGGCGTACACAATAGCACAGGGCGGCCAGGTCTGAGGCGCGCAGCACTCGGCCTTTCTGCCATGGCCTGGAGCTAGCAGGGCAACACACACTGTTCCTTTTGTCTGCCTGTCTCTGCGTTTGAGACGGGGGGCTATCAAGAATCCCACCTCCCTGCTCACATGATTCATAGACAAGCCTTGTGTGTGTCACCAGGTTTTTTTTTTTCACTTGGAACAGGGAACAGACGACATGCCTCTTTTCCACAGTTATAGTACCCGGTAAATAACATCATTCATAAAGCCGCATTGTCACGCAGCTTCTGGTTATATTTATACATGCTGAAGTCTGTGTCTCAGACTCTGTCTGGGGTCTGAAAACAGAAATAATGCCATAATGAACTCCTTCATCAGTTTTTAGAAAAAGGCCTGAAAGACAAACACAGACATGATGTTCATATTCAGTGGTGAACAAGTCCAACTGTGAAGAAAGCGATGAAAATTCGCCGAAATGGAAATCGGATTAATCTTTTTTTTCTGATGCCAACTATGTTGGATTCTTCACACTTGTTACAATTAGATATTTTTTTCATTAATTTTTCTGAAAAACACTAAAATCAAAAGAAGATATGTGAAAATGTAAACAAATATCACCCCAATATGAACTAGGTGATGTGCAATATACTGTACAGGAGTAGAGAATTTTGCTTTAAGTTACACACTAAAAGTGGGTGTTTGTCAGTTTGGAAACTAAGTCTCTGATATTTTCAAGAATGTTTGATTTTCCTGGCAATAAACCTTAAACCCCTCTACACTCTCCAAGTATTAGCAACAACAATGCTAAGAACCAAAGAATATGCAGTACTGTGCAAAAGCCTTGTGCCAGCCTTTATTTCTTCAGATCGTGCTTCCAATGAGCCAGACTTTCTCATATTTTTTTTTATGTAATCTTGAGGAATAGTCTTTCCTGAAGAAATTTTTGGCTCTTATTTTTGCCAACTTTTGCCTCCTATTTTCAATCCCTGTACCTAAGCAATTTCAGAGGAGTGGTCTTTTGTTTGTTAAGCCACTCAGTGACCTACTGTATGAATCATTCATGCATAAAACAAAAAAGTATTCAACTTAAATCATGAACCAGTGAGAAACAGGTGCAGGTGATGACAGATGATCAGGCTGGTCATTATTACACTGGTGATGCTGAATGCTGAGTGTTTGGAACAGACGAGAGGGGAAATGAGGTTGCTGCTGAGGTTGTTACATAAACCATCATTTTTGCAGCCTGTCACAGTAAAACATTAGTTCAATTTATTTTATTTTATTTCCATAATTTAATTTTACTTAATATGTAGATTTTTTTCCTTCGTATTTATTTTGCACAGTGCTGTATTTCTGACTGGAAATTAAATTAATCTGTTGATCCCTGAATCCAGGTTACAACACTTTGTGTGTGTGTGTGTGTGTGTGTGTGTGTGTGTGTGTGTGTGTGTGTGTGTGTGTGTGTGTGTTTGAAATTAGGTTCAAAATAGTTCCATGACAATGACATATAACGATGCAAAATAAAGAAATATAAAGAATTCCTCAAGATTTTTCTTGACATGATAGACAGTTGTGTAGTTTGTAGTAGTAATAGTTTGTATTGTGCACCAAACAACAAATGAGTAAAGTCACATACGGTGAGCAGGTCATCAATTCTCAGATTTATAATGCGTATTGTTTTGAAAAACTCTCTCTTTCTCTCTGTCTCCCTCTTTCTTTTCCTCCCACACATATACAGTACAGCAATCCTACCAAAACCAAGCACCAGCTTGTTTTTTTATTTTATTTTATTTTTTATAGGATTCTGAAGAAGCTGGAGTAAACGCACATGGAAAAGGTGAGAACAAGGAAAACTCCATCCAAATCAGATCACATCATGCCTTTAGTAAACTCTCACACAGGTCAAATAGCACACACCATCATTCTCCTGTAGGCACACAAACATTATATCTATTAGGTTTATATAAAATCAAGCTCTGCCTATCTGATGGTTTTGGCATTCCAATCTTATTTAATCTTTTTTAATGTGCCACTCTAACACATTCTGATTGTGGCGTTGAGGCATGGTGACATCCGGAACTGTGACAGACAGCATGAGGCTGGAGGCAATTTCATTTCAGCTATTGTTGTTTATATTAACTGCCGCTGATTAGCCTTGACGAGTGGCTTAAAAAATGTATTTGAGAAAAAATGCGCAACTGAACAGCGGCTGTTGTGCTAAAATTGTGTCTATCTGCTTGTTAATTAGCTGTTAATTTACTTATTTCTCTTACACATTAGGAATTTATCAAAAAAAAATTTTAATAACCATCATACATTTTATATATAAACACCGATCTATAACATTACCACATTTACATTGTTTAACAATTATATACCAGTAAACTGGTGAAAAGATCATGAGCACTCTAGGCTCACCCATGTCCAAAGAGACATGCACAAAAAGCATTTACTTTTTTCCAGTAATTTATGAGGCAATGCTCTGAAAAAAAGGCAATGCATCCTAAATTACTGAAAAAGAGTAAATGCTGGCTACGATAGAAAGGCACCAGAACACCCAATGCACCAGAGCCCACTGCTCACATGGGCCAGCAAGCAGCCGAAGGTTGTGCTAGACAAACAAATCCGAGCTATGGAGGCCCCACCCTACTACCCACAGCATCGCTGCCATCATCCTGGTGCCAAACTCCATATCACACTCCAAAAGGCCCTGCAGAGCCACGGCCAGAGAGGGTCACAGCTGCCCAGGTAGTACAACAGGAACCTACATAATACTAAAATACAATACTTGATGTTTTGTGTTGTAATGTTATGGCTAATCAGTGTATATCCATGTATCTAAATTATCTAAATTAGATATTAATTAATTTTTATATAAGAAAATAAATCAAGAGTCTTCCGGTCAATCAAATTCAAGAACTTTACAGCACTTTGTTGTAATTATAATTGTAAATGAACTTTAGCTAAACATGCTAGTAAATTTCCATGTTTCCTTGTTTTTTATTCATTTTACTTTTTCTGTAAAATTATTTTTGTAAAAATAATACATTTTTATTTATTTATTTATTTTCTCAGTAATATTGCTGTGAGTGCCAAAAAGGTCATACAAAAAACAAAGAGATCCTCTTTGATGCTTTTCAAACATCCTTGTTTGTCATCCATAAAACATTTCAAACCGCTCTCATGTTGAGCAAATTTATCACAGGACAAGGTTGGATGTTTGCCTGCATGAGTGTATGCACTTGTGCACGTGTGTATATTTGCCTGTGTTTGTTTGACAAAGCCATGAGGGTTATGGAATGTTCATCGGCATATACTAATATGTCCCGTTTTGCTTAGTTGCCGTCTTTGTTCAGCCGAGACCTTTGTGGAACAAACAGCAGCTATGACAAACAATGAAAAACAGTTGAGTGACTTCACCCGAAAATCACGGATGGAATTGTTTGAAACGTTGAGATGCCTTATCACCTGCAGAGGAGTGGGTTCGTTGCCAGTTGAGTTTGGAAGGAGTCGTGCTTCAGTGACCCAGGTGGCAGAAGCTCCTTTTGGCTGAACACACTTTCTACAACAACACAAGCTTTTTGCAATTAGCTTTTGGCAGAGCTTTTTGTCACTGCATTTTTTAATAGGTTCCATACTTACTAATATTAAGGATATCATTTTGCACCTGATTTGCCAGACAGAATGATCAAAATTACTAAACAATTACAGAAAGCAAGACACTAGTGCACCTTTGATATACTGTACAAGTAATCACATCAATCAGCCATAATATAGAAACCTAATATAGTGTACAATACCCCTAGTGCCACACAAAATGGCTCCTACCCATCATGCGACAGCTATAATGCTCAAGACATCTGAATGTGTGGACATTAGCAGCAGATCCTTTGTGAGGAGAGATCACAATAGATCTGGCTTGTTCAGCACATTCCACAGATGCTTGATATGATTGAGATCTGAACACCATGTCATGTTCCTCAAACTAAGAACTTGAACTATTTTCTTTTTTTGCATTGTGGCACATATCATTTCCATGAAAGGTTATAATTGTTCTGCAACGATGTTTAAGTAGGGTGTACATGTCAAAGTATACATCAACATGAAGGGCCCAAGATTTCCCAGCAGAACGTTGCCTAAAGCATTACACTGCCTCCATGGACTTGTCATCTTTTCCCCAGCGACACACATGCAATCCAGATGATGTAAATGCTATTGATTGAATGTTATTGATCTGACCAGACCACCTCATTCCTTTGCTTCATGGTCCAGTTCTGAAACTCACATGCCCATTTTAGAAGCTTTTGGTGGTGAACACAGGTCAGCATGGGCACTGTGACTGGTCTGTGGCTACTCAGACCCATACACAACAAACAGATGCACTTTGTGTTTTTGCCACTTTTTTTTATCAGAGACAGCATTAACATGTTCAGCTATTTGGGCTCCATTAGCTGTTTTACTGGATTGGACCAGACAGGCCAGCCTTTGTTCTGTATAAGAATTAACAAGCTTTGTGCCCCTAAGACTAGGTTAATGTTATTAACCCAGTTACCCACAATATTGTTATGGGTAGGAATTAGTGATGCGCGGGTCGTCTGGTAACCCGCGGACCCCGCGGGTAACCCACGGGTCGGGTTGGGGTGGGTAAAGAAATTGTCACTTTATTTGCGGGGCAGGTTGGGACGGGTCATTAAAAACAAAACTAAATAAAAAATCCATGTATGTTGCGTGCAATTCCCTATAGCCTATATTAAATATGTGGGAATATCTATTTTCATATTTTATTAAGTTCTTTGATAAGGTTACGTCACGTGACAAGTCACGAAAGCGCCAAGCAGCTACCGCTGCCAGTCACAACAAAAACAAAGAAATTAAAGTGAAGATGAAGCGGGACCCGTGGGTTGGAAAAATACCCGACCCGCGCATCACTAGTGTGCGCATTGGACACCGGGCCACATACACACATGCATACTCACCCCTCCTACTTTCGCCTTCACAGACACACACACACACTCTTTCTCTCTGCTTTACACAGAAACACTGCTCTGTTGCGATTCTGTTCAAACGTAAAGTGCAAGTTAATTTGTTTTATTTTTACTTTACAGCGGTGATTCCGTTAGTGTGTCACTCAATCGAGTGTCAACAGTTTTTCCGTTGTGTGCGTGCGTGTGAAAAGAGTGGAGGAAGGGTAACTGTGTAAGACGAGAAGGTGCGAGGATAGCTTACTTTAGATTCACACACACACACACACACACACACACACACACACACACACACACACACACACATACATACAGCGCCTGCACAAACGGAAACACTTATCTGTTGGGATTTATTTTTACTTTTTTTTTTTTAAAGGAAAAGTGCAGGTTAATTTGTTTTATTTTTACTTTATTTTTTGTGATAATTATTTCTATGTATTTATTTTTTGGGGCTGTGGAACGAATAATTTGAGTTTCCATTATTTCTTATGAGATAATTCTATTTGGTTTAGGAGTGTTTTGAAATACGAGCCCGCTTCTGGAACGAATTATGCTTTATAATCCAATGTTCCACTGTATAAATAAAACTCTAAACACACATAGACTGACAGAGAGACAAAGACAGAAGTACACAAGAAGACAAAGACACAGAGAGAAAGGCTGACCTACAGTATAAAGGAATGCTTTTGATTATACCACTTAAACAGCTCAGTACATAAAATCATAATACACAATTTTACACTGCAGTACAAACTGCAGTGTAACTAAAATGTGGTGTTTTTTTGCTATTCATAGAGTGAATAACACTATTTTTATCCAGGAAATAAACATAACATTTGCATCTTCTCTGTTTATATGTACTCAAGATTAGGTTCAGGGCCAGGTTTACATATAAATTTGTTTTGTCCCTCACCGTCGTGCTCCCTGAGGTAAGCGCTCAGTGCCGCCCCCTCCTGGTAAGTGTGGTGCCTCCAGGTTGTCCAAGTCTATGGGCTTATTCTCTGAATCCACCACTATTTCTGCATCTAAACAGCATCAGATCAAACCAATTATAAACAACTGATAATGTAGGATTTCATTTGCTTCACTGTTAACTCTACAGCACAGGTTACAGTTAACACACACATACACACCTATATTCCACCCGTACACCGTGCCCATGTCTCTGCGCA
Source organism: Dinotopterus cunningtoni (assembly GCA_028565755.1). Lineage (NCBI taxonomy): Eukaryota > Metazoa > Chordata > Actinopteri > Siluriformes > Clariidae > Dinotopterus > Dinotopterus cunningtoni. The sequence continues at coordinate 4,473,595 of JAOTRS010000012.1, read as the reverse complement.
GGGCTTTAGTGCGATTCTCAGTGAGGATCTGGAGGGCTTTGTGTAGGGTGCTCTGAACAGGTGTCACGCTTGGGTTGGTGTGTTTTTCAGGGACTGCTGGAAGCGGCCCACTGGCCCGGATGCCAGACTCTAGCTGTCCGGAGGCAGCGATATGAAGCACCTTCAGCGTGTAGTTCTCTGAACGAGCACCACTGCCACCTAGTGGTAAAGAAATATAGAAACGTGCTATTCTTCTGCGTTATACTACTATAGGACATGCAAAACTGTACCAAATAAGCTTGGTGACTTTAGATCATTGACCTGTCTGAAGCAGGTGGAGTTAAAATGACACTGTTCTCTTCAAGAGTTTGCAGTACAAGACAAGTAGAGCAACTTATAGTGCTGCAGCTTAACTTCTGCCCCAGGTATTTGCTGACATCATGTGGTTAGAAAAAAAAACAGCAAGTAGAAACAAACTGCGTAAAAGCCCAGGGACTCCATTAATCATTAAAGAAAAACAGACATACACATCATGTTCAGTGACTCGCCACTTTAAAAGGAACATAACACACACCCTTGCTCGTGTGTGGCGAGAGAATGATTAAGGTTGTGTGAGCATGCTCTAAAATTTGTGGGTATTTATTTCTCACACAAGACTCTGGCTTGGTTAAATCCATGTTGCACGTCGATGCAAGGCTGCTTGCATTCTAATAAAACAAGGATTACTCTACTTTTCTCTGTCCTCTTTTAAAATACTCGGATAAGTTTTTTACATTACATATATAAAATGTAAATGAGCATTGTCACGACATTTTCCAATTCGATCAGAGATAAGAATCTTTAAATATTGAGGAAATACCGAACGTCAATCCAGCTTCATTATGGGGATCCAAAGCCTGTCGTTAGCATTAACTTCAAGCCAAAAAACACATCTGGATATGGAATTCCACAATGTAGCTGTATTTGAACTGTATTACATTTCGGCTAAACATGACACTACATTCATTAGTTATACATTAAATGTAGAATATAGTAATGCGGACAGGGTCGTCTGTTATTGTAGCCTATTTGCTTTAACGTTCACAGTGTTGTTTGTTCTGATGTGCTTTTCTGCTCACCACGTTTGTAATCAGTGATTATATGATGTATGATGCCTAAGATGATGCCTAAGATCAATATTAACCTAATTAGAAATCAGAAATCAAATATTCATGTTTCCTTTAAGTGTATTTTTTGTTATTAAGTCACTCGCACCTGTAACTTTGCTTTGAAACGCAGGATCTGTGACAGCAGTAATAAACTCGGGTTTCGCCTGCTGGAAAATGCAGAGCGCCCAGACTACATCAGTCAGTACAAAAGGTTCCAAACTCTTCCAGGAATTTTCCAAAGCTTCATGAATCTACATACACACACAGACAAAAAAAGTTCATATTTTATGTCATCAACCAATAAGTTGTGAATGACTGACTGACTCTCACATCCCACTTATGATGCGTTACCTTTGCGAAAAATGTCTCCTTGTTACTGGGCTGGAAGTTGAGCTTGGCGAAGGCCATGAGGAGGTTACACATCTGTAACGTGCTGTACTTTTCACTGTTTTTCACAAAGTGCTAAAAGGTAGAATGAAGAATGCATTTTTAAAACATACATGGTTACCAGTCAGAGAGAGAGAGAGAGATAGGCTGGTGAGGAAAGACTGTTTATAGTGCTATAATCCAAAATTAACACAAGCTAGTGTTTTGTGGACATTGCACATCCACAAATGGAAAATAATGATTTTTTTTATACATCATAGTCATACTGCTGTGCTACAAGATTAAAACACAGCAGTGGAAGTGCTGTTTTTGGAAAAAAATCAGTTCAGGAGCAATCTGCTCTGTGTTTAGCTGCATCATATCACACTGACTTTAATTTCTTTCCTCTAACAAACCTCCCATCCTGTCTGATTTCTTATATAATGGCTAGCTAGCCAGCTTTTCAGCTCAGAGTAAAGAACAAGGTGTCTAGCATAGCTACTGTATTTTAATGCTTTATTATACTGCCTGGCCAAAAAAGGTCCTGTTACACAAGGGTCAAATTATTGGGCTGCATCAAGCAAAGACAACAAGCAAAGCAGACGTCCCAGACTAGATCAGTCAGTACGAATGGTTCCAAGCTCTACCAGGTGTCCGAAGCTTCATGAACAGCTGTCCAACACATTATTAATACCTGTAAGGATAGTGCTGAACCATCAACTTCGGTAAAGAAACGTTGTTGGAAACAGTGTGGCCATAAGAAATCCAGTTGTTAGTGAAAGTTATCAGAAAAAAAGAAAAAAAAAATACGTCAGTTTAGTAGGGAGCAAATTATACTTTGAAGCAATGGAAAAAGGTCATGTGATCCGATGAGTCCAGACTGATCCGCGTCAGGGTGGAAAGTGGAGGCACATGAAGCGATGCACCCATCATGCATAGTGCAACTGTACAAGCCTCTGGAGGCGGTGTTATGATCGGGGGTTGCTTCATTTGGTCAGCTTTAGGCTCAGCAACACTATGTAGTAATAAAATCATGCTGAAGTCAGCTGACGACCTGAACGTAATGACTGAATGACCAGGGTATCACATCTATGCATTTCCTCTTCCCTGATGGCACGCACATATTTGATGACTCACATTGTGAAAGAGTGGTTCTGGAAGCGCGAGGAATAATTTCACACTTGAACTGGACAGCACAATGTGCACCGTAATCAAAGCTAAAGGTGAATATTTGTGTCTGCAACTTTTTTTTGCCAGGCAGTTTATTTAATTTGCATGTACTTAAGGTCAAATACAGTTACATTCCACAGATCAGTGAAGACCTGGCAACACTGTCTATGCTGCTGACTAAGTGTATGTACCCTGTGACATTTTCCAATATAATGTGTTTTTCAGTCTGAACATCACTCATCCGGTACACTGAACTAATGAATGGCTTGTTGTTTTAGTGATCAGTTGCTCTATATTGTGAGATATCAAACACCCACCTATTAGAACATGTCTGATATGTAGATAAATTAAGCGAATAGGATCCAAACCTGGGTAAATCCCTCAAACAGAGGCAGATGGAGCCACTTCAGGAAGGCTAGAGACTTTGAACAGCGCATGACTTCAGTTGAGCTCATCTCTGGTAATCTGGGCAGAAGCTCAGCAGCCAGCCTCTGGCACACTTGAGTCTGGTGGAAATGCAGCTTACCTGCAAGAATTAAAGTAATGTCTAATTTAAATCTCCACAATATTACAAGTGTTTTAAACAAAATCGCATGGTAATATCATATACAGTAAAACCCTGGATTGCGAGTCACACAGTCTGCGAGTGTTTTGGAAGATAAACAAAAATGTTTAATAAATTTTAACTGGGCCTTTGAGTGGCACAAAATAGTGCTTGCCCTATTATCCGGACATCCCGAGTTCCATTCCCGTGTGATGCTGTAACATCTCGCAGCCGGAGGCCTGGAGAGAGCCGATTGGCCGAGCTCTCTCAGAGGGGAGGGATGAGAGGTACTTAGTGCTCTCACATTAATTACGGCTCTACAGCCAATCAGGGGCGTCTGTGAGCTCATGCAAGTGGAAGGAGTGGTTCGGATAGCGCTGTCCTCTGAGTGCGTTACGCCGCCCCCAACGGTGCGTGAGCGAGCAGTTCGAAAAAGATATGGTCGGCTGGCGTCACGTGGTTCGGAGGAAACACGTGATAGTCTTTGGCCCTCACGACTAAGTGGTAATAGTAGCCTTAATGTGGGGCTTCTTAGTGACGGGGAGGAATTTGATATGACTAAATTAGGGAAAAAAATCCAAAACATATATTTTTTTTAAACTTGATAAACGAGCGAGGTCTTGCAATACTTGCAATATGTATGTGCGTTGACTGCCGAGCATCACGTTATCACAACTAAGCCAATGGTTCTTCTCTCTTGTTGAGGGATTGTGGATAATTATCTCTCATGCTTGGTCTCAGTGACTGTGCGTCACTTGTATAGTCAAGATCTGTGCGCGCGTACTGTTAACTATAACATTGTGACCACGTGTGTGTGCGTGTCCAACTGTAGTGACTGCTCTTTAGTAACTGTACAGCAATACCGGCTGCCGTGAAGAAAATGATTCTGTTTCATGACAATGCAATGTCACATTTACACGAAATCCCAAAAGTTGAGGCAAAAGCAAGTGTCATTCGCGGCAATGTAACATTGCACTGTTAAAGCCACACAAAATGAAAGATTCCATGAAGACAACAGATAGCAGCGATTCTGTTAGTGATAGTGAAAGTACTCATACACATGACAATGTTTGGTATGGGAAACTTGGCTGGATTGAGGGCATTTTGGTTAGAGGAAAGTACAGGTCAAACCTGTTTCAGCCAGCAGGAGCCCAGACCTCAGGACTATTGAGAATCTATGACAGAAACTATAGTAAGCTACCTAGAAGGTTATGTTTTTCTCCAACCTGTAACTGTAAAAATGCTTTTAAAAGTTGCTTAGAAACAAGCTACTGCCTGCTGACTACAACAGAAGTACATTTTCTTAACTGACCATAGGCAAACACAATGTCCAGCAGCAGCGGTGTACTGAGCTCAGAAGAGGGTTTCTGGTGCAGGTGGTAGGATAGTGCACGCAGGAGTGGAACCGATCGGCGTCCCTGCAACGCCACGGCTAACGTCGCCCTGCGGATGTCCTCAGTACTGAACTTCTCAGCCAACTCCAGGGCCTGGTGCAGAAAGATTAGGCAGAATTAGCATTAGACAGACGAGACATATGGTGGACACTAAGCTTACTTAAACTGTCCCATATTTTACTATTTCTGTAAAAGTTATCATAAAAGTCGTGTACAAAAGTCTTGGGCGATCATTTTTTCAGATTTTGCTTCTGAGAGAAAGACTTTCTAGAATTTTCAAGTCAAGTCAAGTCGCTTTTATTGTCACATCACGTTACTGGTACACTGGTACCGTACATGTGAGTGAAAT